>JAJAGP010002137.1:7500-133548 GCA_025084515.1 Ancistrus triradiatus | reverse complement strand
TCGCATGCAACTTCCCTGATGAGTTCTGCCGTCACACAGTGATGTGCAAATTAGGCCAGCAAGTACCTCTGTACAACTGTATGAGAAGTAACTGAGCTGTCCTGCTATACTCTGAGCTTCCCCACATGATGAAACACGCCACTTCTGCTGCATCCGTCCACCAACTTTGCAACTACCTCAATCTGCCTACAGGATGTCTGTGGAGCCAGGCCAGAGGCACTGCTGAGGCTTGAACTTGGGTAAACCCCAATCCCCCCTCAACCCCCCAAAATTTAGAATAATCTTTGAAAGGTTCTATGTAAATCCAGTATATGGGAATGTATAAGTAGTTTAGACTATTTTCAACCAGCCAACAATCTTGAACTTCAAACTTTAATAATTAAATAACAGGTTTTCAGAGTCTCCCCAAATGTGTTTGGTAGCCATTTTGCAGATGCTGCATTTAATTCCACGGTTGCCAGATCACACGAGAGAAAAAAGCAATCAGGTCCATGGAAACAAGCCGCAAAGAAGCAAAATCTCTTAGAATACATGGACAACTAGGGGTGAGCATTAGAAAGAACGTCACGATATGCATCACTACACGATTATATCACGAAACGATGCATAACTGCAATATTAAAAATATAAAAGCAGCTGACATACAAGCTAGTGTATAATCTGAGTCGTCTTAATACATCACATCGATAATTAATAATTGAGTCAAAACACTGTACTGCGACATCTACAGGAGCGGAGAGTGTACCCCTTTTAGAATGTGTTTTTATTTCCTTAAAAAAAAATTCAATGTTTTGAGCTGAAAATCAATGTAGTATATTGTGGGGAAAATACTGCGATATACTTCTGTATCGATTTTTTAGCAAGCCCTACTGACAACCATGTTCGATTCCGCTAGCTGCTTTGGGGCTATGTTTGTGTGCATGCGCAGACTAAGAAAAAAAGGGTGAATTCACACTAAGGGTATACATGAGCTGAGAAATCCAATTACTGAGTTAAATTCCAGCTGTCTTTATCAGATTTTCTGAGCTGCTTTCTTTGCCTTAATCCTAAGAAATTGGATTAGGCTGTTTCCATGACCATTTAAATAATCTAAGAACTGCAGAAATCGGATTAGGATCGGATTATGTGCATGTAAACGCACTTGCTATCTCAGCTGGTTCACAATGCGTTCTAAATGACAATGAAGACACCTTGGGAGGACCAGAATGAGAGCCCCATCCTAAATAAGCCAAACATCCCTACAATGTGTGTAATTAATGGACTATTCTGGCAGCCTTACTGATGTTAACAGAGGACAAGGTTCCAAAATGGAACATCTAGGTGCCACTTCTGCCGAAGCATAAAACTGATGATGGGTGCTGATTATGTGAACCAACTCTAAATAAATGTGTGACGCTTCAGATTGCATCCATCAGGCCTGAAGCAAAAGCAGAAGCAGAGGAACATCTGTTTCCCAACGGCCATCTCACTGAGACTTTTGAGGAGGATCTGAGCTGCTCTGAGAAGCTTCTCTTCATGCAGAAAAAGCAGACGCACTGCATGACTCACAGTCCGAATTCACAGCAGGTCTGGGTAGCTCTGCATGAGCCGAGGTGTTTAACCTTGTAATACAGGATTACTATTTCCACACCGATGACTCGACTCCAACGCCTTCTCCACACCCATTACTACAAAATCACTGTGTCATCAAGTCGCTGGGACTGCACGAGTCCTGAAACACAGGGTCAGCTTCTATTTTTGTTGTTCCACCTCAAAACGGAGGAGGAACTGGTCGAGATCTTTGTAGCCCCATTCATCTAATTGCTTGTGAGTTTGCTGCTGGTTGGGACGTCACAGAGCGCTGCTTCAGGAGGAACAGGTTTCGCAGCGTTGTCTCCACAAACACAAACGTTATTCCTAAGTACTCCTGTAGGCATGCCTCGATATGAATACCTAATTATTATTATTATTAAGAAGTACGAATGAGTTGTTGAAAAAGCCCCCCCTCCTACTGGCTTCCTCTTCCCCACATATAAAGTACTGTGCAAAAGTTTTAGCCACTCTATTTTTCAGTTTATATTCTTCATGTTTTTGTGGTCACTGGACTTCTACAGTTAGACTGCAGTCCAGCTGTTTCTCTACATACCTTCTTTGTCCCCTTTACCCCCACAGGACCCCCATCGTTCAGGTACTATTTGGGTGGAGGGTCATTCTCAGCACTGCAGCGACACTGATGTGGTGGTGGTGTGCTAGTGTGTGTTGTACTGGTACGAATCAGTCACAGCAGTGCTGCTGGAGTTTTTACACACCGTGTTCACTCACTGTCCACTCTTAGTCACATCTACCTAATTGCTCCACCTTGTAGATGTAACGTCAGAGACAGTAGCTCATTTGTTGTTGCACAGTTTGTGTTAGTCATCCTCTAATCCTTCAGCAGTGCTCACAGGAAGCTGGTGGCTGGATATTTTTGGCTGGTGGACTATTTTCAGTCCAGCAGCGACACTGAGGTGTTTAAAACTCAGGGATCACTGATACCTGAAACTGAATCACTCATACCAGTGCAACACACACTAATACACCACAAACCCCATCAATATGACTGCAGTGCTGAGAATGATCCACCATACATAGACAAATAGATTTACATTTACAGCATTTAGCAGACGCCCTTATCCAGAGTTACAATCCAAGCAATTGTGGGTTAAGGGTCTTGCTCAAGGACCCAACAGCGGCAGCTTGGCAGAGGTGGGATTTGAACCCTTGACCTTCTGGTCCATAGTCCAGTACCTTACCCACTAGGCTACCACAGTCCCGCAAAGTGTAGTCATTATTACACTGAAAGAATAAGCAGAATAAAAACTGAAAGGGGACATTTCAGAGATGGCAACTTTTTAAAAATTATTTCAGCTTTGCATTTAATCTTCAGAAGGAGGGATGAAACCCACAGACCTGGGGAAAAACTCCACA
The DNA here is from genome assembly GCA_025084515.1 of Ancistrus triradiatus. Classification (NCBI taxonomy): domain Eukaryota; kingdom Metazoa; phylum Chordata; class Actinopteri; order Siluriformes; family Loricariidae; genus Ancistrus; species Ancistrus triradiatus. Next base: position 130,602 of record JAJAGP010002137.1, on the reverse strand, counting down.
CAGACAGTGGACGATCCAGGACTTGGACCCACATCTCAGGAGCTGTGATGCAACAGCACTTAGCTCTTCAACGTGCCCATCGAAATGATATGCTTTGAAATGTATGGTTGCCAGATTGGTAATCATAGCACTATTAATCTTAAAGTGCAGCTCAATCGGGGTAGGGTTATGACTAACCTGGCAACATAAGGTGCTGATAAACAAGTGTGACATAGCAGAACGTGTATCTAAAGTCTGTGCATCCCTAAAACACGTTGGCCCCGGGTTCGAGTCCTGGAAGTGCCATCCACTTAGATCGGGCATCACTCAGGCATGATCATCATGATTCTATACGAAAGGAGACCCAGCCCTACGATGGACTGCAGTGCCATTCAGGGAACATACCAGCCTGCACCCTGTGAATTCCAGGATATTCAACAGACCCCATGACCCCGAACAGGACACGTAGGGGCCAGAAGTGTGAGCGAATGTAGTTTTTACTGACTACCAATCAACTAAAATGCTGCAGGTTATGGAACACACTACTATGAGGGACAAAACGTCTTGAATTCTATTACAGATACTTCTCCATGTTCACACATTGTCTCACTGCAATCCAGAATCTCATCCACCTTAACCAAGCATTTCAAAGATTTCTGATTATTTTTAACATGAAACTAACTTCAAAATGTATCCTCGTGCAATACTAACAATAGATTTTGTCGATTTGGTGAATTTTCTTTGTAAGATACAACTGATGCTCAGACGGGTTTCGGCTCAGATCACTGACTTTCATCAAGTCTGCCGTCAGAGCATACACTTCTCATTGTGTTGAACTTCCTTAATTCGCCTCATTTCCTGTTATCCTTCTGTTTTACTGAATCTGATGCAGATTCATGCTTCAAACTTTCTCTTAACACCATCATGCTCTGATGGCTTTTAAAGTACAGCTGCTATGCAATCCGGGCACACAGGTGGACCAAAGCGGTTACGCCAGCACCTCACCAGGCCTGCCATGCCGTACGAGGCTGAGGGAACATAATCTCATCTAAAATAGACAGGTTATAAATAGCACATGGGTGAAACAGGATGCCCATCTCTCCCTGAACGAGTCAACAGATCACCCATAACTAGTGTGGCAGGCGTGGAGCTAAAACTCCGACCTCCATCTACAACTGCAGATATTTAGATTCAACTTTTCACCATGTTGTAATCTACTCTTAGAGCTGTGCAGTGCATCAGCGGTTGACTTAATCAGAACATTTGGGGTAGGGATACACAAAACAGATGATAATGATAATGCTGGAATGATCCTGAGAAAACTTTTGCACATGCCAAATGTAATGCTTTCTTTTCCCCAATATGTTTTAATGTAAGCATGGGGGGTGTCATACTTAAGTTTGTTTTCTGCAAAGGATTCAGAGAAATTCAAGAAAACACTCTTCCCAAAGTTGCCATAATCTTTTCATAAACCCCCCCCCCCAACCAATTTTTAAACACATTGTGGCCGATACCAATGTTAAAAACCTTTAAACCATTTTTTAACCTTTCTGCATTTAAAATACAGTAATTCATTTTAGAAATAAAATAATAATAAGAAATAAAACAGTTAAATCAGACTCTTACTGTAAACAAAAAGTGCAGTTCACTCAAAGGAAAAACAGTTTCATTCCAGTTTATTTTCTAACCTGCATTTAAAAAGGTTTTTTATTTTTTTATTTTTTATTTTTTTTATATCTTATCTTGAATTGTTACAGGCAGCAACAAGAACAGTTAAGTGTATAAAAAAGCTTATGACTGAGAAGCTCCAAGAAAAAAATAACTGCATAAATAACTATACAGTCAGCAACATCATACGTGTAGCATTATGAGTAAGAACCAAAAAGAAAAAAAACAAAAATATTCATATGTAAACATGAAATAAATATCGGTTGTAATATCGGCTAAAATTCTAACATCGGACCGATGACGATAACTGAAAAAAATCCATATATGGGAAACTATATTGGCTACCGATATATCGTGCATCACTAATAAGGTTTACAAATAAATTCAATAAAAATGTATATTTTTATATATTAAATAAAATATTTTATTACAAATATACAGATACAGACATACACAATTTGCACTATGAAAATATTTATTATAAATCTTTGCATTACAAAAGTATTTACATACACTTATTTTTGTATTAATGATTTTATTACTTTTTATTTGTAATTTTATTTATTATACAACTAATGAAAGAAATATTGTGGCTATCTAAAGTAACATGTCAACCCTAGATCATTGTTTTCTGCTGTTAATCACATCTCCAGTACATGACCTGTAGTTAAGGCCTGTGTAATCACTATTCCCTACAATCTACATACCATATATAGGACTATTAGTCTATAGGCAACAGAAAATGATTCGGCCCTTATACAGCTTTGCTCATTGCTCTGTAAGAGTAGATTCCATCACAAACACGCTAAACATCCAGTGTAACAAGATACCAGACTGCACATGCTGTTAATAAAAGTAGCAAAAAAATATTTTGCATTATAAATGTATCATACTGGGAATGTCTTGTGTTTTTTTCTTTTAGTAAACGAAGAAAAAGCAACACGCACAGAATCACCTACGTACATTTTATGATGGGCTATTTTCAAGCATGATCGTACAACAGTATTAAGGGACCACATAACACAGGTGGTGAAAAAAAGAGATATGAAATATAAAGCTTCTAAAGCCATGTACCATGATGTAAATGTACAGTGGTGTGAAAAAGTGTTCGCCCCCTTCCTGATTTCTTATTTTTTTGCATGTTTGTCACACTTACCATAAGTGTTTCGGAACATCAAATCAATTTAAATATTAGTCAAAGGCAACACAAGTAAACACAAAATGCAGTTTTTAAATGAAGGTGTTTATTATTAAGGGAGAAAAAAATCCAAACCACGTGGCCCTGTGTGAAAAAGTGATCCCCCCCCTTGTTAAAACATAACTATGGTTTATACACCATAGTTAAGTCTCTAGCCACACCCAGGCCTGATTACTGCCACACCTGTTCTCAATCAGGACATCACTTCAATAGGACCTGCCTGACAAATTGAAGTACAACAAAAGATCCTTAAAAGCTACACATCATGCCGAGATCCAAAGAAATGCAAGAACAATTGAGAAAGAAAGTCATTGAGATCCATCAGTCTGGAAAGGGTTATAAAGCCATTTCTAAAGCTTTGGGACTCCAGCGAACCACAGTGAGAGCCATTATCTACAAATGGTGAAGACATGGAACAGTGGTGAACCTTCCCAGGAGTGGCCGGCCGACCAAAATTATCCAAAGAGCGCAGCGACAACTCATAAGAAGTCACAAAAGACCCCACAACAACATCCAAAGAACTGCAGGCTTCACTTGCCTCAGTTAAGGTCAGTGTTCATGCCTCCACCATAAGAAAGAGACTGGGCAAAAATGGCCTGCATGGCAGAGTTCTAAAACGAAAACCACTGCTGAGCAAAAAGAACATTAAAGCTCGTCTCAATTTTTCCAGAACACATCTTGATGATCTCCAAGACTTTTGGGGAGACATTCTGTGGACTGACGAGACAAAAGTTGTGTCCCCCATTACATCTGGCGAAAAAGTAACACAGCATTTCAGAAAAAGAACATTATAGCAACAGTAAAATATGGTGGTGGTAGTGTGATGGTCTGGGGCTTTTTCACACAGGGCCATGAAGGTTTGGATTTTTTCTCCCTTAATAATAAACACCTTCATTTAAAAACTGCATTTTGCGTTTACTTGTGTTGTCTTTGACTAATATTTAAATTGGTTTGATGTTCCAAAACACTTAAGTGTGACAAACATGCAAAAAAAAAAAGGAAATCAGGAAGGGGGGGCAAACACTTTTTTGCACCACTGTAATTATAATGGCATCAGAACTTGGAAGTCGGTGTGAATTCTTCGCAAACAGAAGCCAAAATGCAGTTGGTCTACAAAACACAGGACTTACAGTACTTTAGCTTTGAAATGACATTTGCAGGGGGCTGAACTGAACATAAGATGCTGTGGTAATGATGCAAGAGGCCATGCAAAGAGCAATTCATTAATTCAATTCTATTCTCACTATGCAAATAATCTGAATTGAATTCAGTTTTATTGTATAGAGCTGTTAAAGGGGATCAGCAGGGAAAAAAGGAAGACAGTTTCAGGGGAACCAGGATGAAAACCAGACAATATAATTATGTGTAAACACATCTCAAAGATTTACTGAAGCTTATGTTACCAGGTAATTTGCTCTAATATCTATAAGACCAATCAATTAAAATATTAACATAAGAAACAATAAAGTAAAGGCTTAAAGTTTAGTAATATATGTGAAAAGACATAGGTTTTTTTTTTAATTAGCATTAAAAATTTGACCAGTAGTTATATTTCCTTTACTTTCCTCAAACAAGCTTGCTCTGAAATAACTAATCTAATACCGATCTGAATGACATACTAACAGATTCAGATGTTTTGCAAGCACATGTCTAAACGTGTTAATGGACAGTTTATGTTGCGTGTTCAGCAATGACAGGCAGGTTTCCTTTTCCAAAACCTAAATAAACCTGTATCATTTTCCAAAAGCTTTCCAGGTCTGGAAATGTTAAAGTTTTTTTTATTCTGGAATCTACAAAATCTTGGAAAACCTAAATACTGTGGCCAAGTACATCCACAAAAATGTAAAATTTTATGTAATTAATGTACAGTTTATGTCATTAATAGTATTAAAATAAATGAGACACGAGGCTTTGTAAGTCCGTGTGTGACTGTGGAAGCCTAGAGTTTAAGGTACTGGTCCATGTACCAGAAGGTCCAGGGTTCATATTCCACCTCTGCTAAGCTGCCACTGTTGGGTCCCTTAACCCCCAAATGGTTGGATTGTAAGACTATATCAATTGTAAGTCACTCTGGATAAGGGAGTCTGCTAAATGACATAGATGCAAGTCTGCTCACACTGCAACATGGCTAAACTAGTTTTTTCCAATCTCGCATCGTTACAGCTATTAGTTAGAATTTTCGGCCTCTCCTCACACCTCCTGTGAAACAACTCCTGGTTTAAACAGGCTAAATCTGTACAATGACTGCCATTAGTAAACGCAAATAAAGTATATTTATGTTGGTAGATGTTCCCATTTTATCACAAGGCTGCATTTAGAATTACGTGAACACACAACCCGATCGACCCAAATTCATCTAATGACCATCATGAACCATTAAAATCATCTGAATCCACAAAAATCATCCAGAATATCCTTTAAGAAATTAAAATATCCGGAAAACCATTAAAAACATACAAGTCCAGTATCAAAATCAACACAAAAATTCAGATCCTCCCTAAAGTATCAAAATTAATGCTAAAAGAACCAAACATACACCAAAACCAACATTGTGAATTCGAAAAGTAATCATAACCAACATTCAGAAACTCTGACGGTTGTTTCATTGCTTTTCTTTTTTCTTTTTTAAAATTCTGTTGATACTGTCCGCTGTAATGTATATGCATCATATACTGTTCCCTTAAAAACATACCAACTTGTGTGTAATCACATGACTCCACCCATGCATCGTCCAGAAGCAACATGGAGAACTCTTTGTCTTTAGAGAAGACAACACAAGGATTCAAGAGGATGGAAAGAAATACCTGACGCCATTTCCTACTACATCGTGAAGAATATGGCTCCCACAGCTACAGTGGTGCACAGGGTTGAAACATCTTGTTAAAACCCTTGATAGAAGACACCCTGTTCTTTTCACATTTCATTATTTCAAATCATTTATCATGTTTGCAAGAAGTGCAAGTTGTTAATTTTCTGCTTTTTCATGGAACTTCCTTTTTACAGTAAAACGACAGTGACCTTTTTCATAATACGTTTTAATTTCAAGTGAAGTTTGCATAGATTTCATTGGTCGAATGGTTTATGGTTCAATAAAAACCATAAATTGTTAATCAGTTTCCTTCTATTATGAGGGAAAAAACAACAACAGTAAAAAAACCAAAAAGAAACAACAGTTAATTAATTGTAATCTACGTAAAATGTTCAATTATTTGTGTTATTGATTTGTGGCACTACTCAGGACCATCAAAATCCTTCCAAGCATCCAGATTCAACCTAAAGCATCCAACTTGCATTCAAAAACAACCAAACGATCAAAACAAAACCAATACATCCAAAACCTTCAAAAACACCCAATCATCCAAATCCACCCAAAACCATCAACTATCCTAATCCAAAGACATGCAAAAACTTCAGAATCTACCCAAGCCATCCAAATTTAACTGAACAAATACATCCAACACCATCTATCCATCCAAATTCATCACAATCACCCAAAACAATCCAAATTCCTCCAACCAAGCAAATACATCCACTACTTCCACATTTATCCAACCAAATACACCAAAACCATTCAAATTGATTTAATTAATCCCATAATTTATTCACCCCAAACCATCCAAACACAAAAAACAAACCCCATTTAAAACAATCTCATAAATACATCCAAACCATCTTAAACCACCCAACCTTTCAAGTCCACTCAAAGCCATCCAGCCCTTGTCAAGTGGGGAAAAACTAAACAGACTAAAACATTCTTGATTTTCAAAGCTCTACAAGTTTTACTTGTTGGAACTGTGACCATTCAAAACACATCATTCTTCAGCCATATCACCTGCTTGGGGGTCAACAACTACAGACCTTCTGCATACAGCTACGGGACACTTAAAAAAAATGAAGCCAGTACATAAGCAAAGCATGCTGAACTAGATAAACCAGTTGAGAAATCATACTGCAGAGCATCAGGATCCTCCTGCTACCAACATGCGTTTGCATCTGAAACGGTTACTCGTATGTGCGCGAGGCTGTAAATTCAGCAGATGGGGGTGGAAGGCCGAGAGCTGGTGGATGGCGGAGCATCTGCAGGCCTCCCCGAGTGTAGAATTTCGTGACGGAATGTGAACGGTTCACGCGGATGTGTGCTTCGAAATGCTCCTCTGCAAAAAGGAACCATGATGAGTAGGAGGGCACACAGAGCACCCAAGAAGGGAACATCAAGGAGACGAGAGGCCATGGATACGACAAAGAGAGCTACAATGTGCAACTCAGAAACATTGTTTAAACTTGCCTGTGCTGAAACCATTTGTGACGTTTAATAATGCTGAAAGTCTCGTCTTTGAGGCAAATATCTCAACTCAGGAAAAAAAAGCTGATCCAAGCTGGGGATAAATAAAACAAAAGGGTTTTTTGTAAGCAATGGTTCGACAGTTAAACCTTTTCTGTTACAGAAAGTTGGTACAGAGGGCCCTTACAGGCTCCCCCAGAGGCTCCACCCGAAGAATGCTTTAATGTGCAAACTAGTGTAAGGTAGAGATGCTTGTCATTTAGCTGAAGCCCTCAAGGCTTTCTTATACCTTCATTCAGAAGAACAGAATCGCATAGAAACATTATTATTCCCTAAAAGTCATCTTTGTCTTATTTGAGGGTAACATGTTGGTACTTTGTGATTATACATGCTAAAAAATGACTCGAATCATTCTACAATTCTACTTCAACCTGATTAAAGTTACTACACCTATGTGAAAGGGTTCTTTATACCTCAAATATACATTTTGATATATTTAAGGGATTCTCCTAAGTTTTCTGTTGTAAGAGCTATAAGGGAAATTATCTGTTGCTGTTTCTAATATATCCTTTTAATGCTTGTATCTCCAATTAGAAGACCATCACCAAGAACGTAATTGAAAATACTAGACCTAGATCACTTCTGAGGGACCTTTAGAACATCTGGAGCAAAAATGGCTTCCTCAATGTTTATTTGAATGGACAGTGATTCAAGGTAGATCCATTCGCATCCTTTGGATGGTGTTAGTTACACCACAAAGATTTTTTAAGAGATTCTGTTATAAGGTTCTATGTTTAACCTTAGAATAAAGATAAACTACAATGTACTACATACAAACACATGGCAAAACCTAAGGTAATTTTTAAGCCAAATATGTGTGGAATATTTTGTCACTTAAAGAACCTCCTAGAAGATATACAATTGGGTCTTTGCATCCGTATGAAAGCGCTTTGGTGGCAAAGCAGTTAAGGTACTGCACTGTGAACCTCTAGGGCAAGGAATCTCGCATCTGTCAAGCTACCACTGTTGGGTGCTCAAGCAAGTCACTTAAACCACGATTTAGTAAAACTGTATCATTTGTATGTTGCTCTGGATAAGGGTGTCTGCTAAATGATTCAATGTAAATGCAAGACAGCCTATATTGGGGTTGTACTTGGAATAGTTTCTGGAATGGCTTTAGTATGCCATGTGAAATTATGGAGGTTTCCATCAAGGGATCACTAAGTAGAATGAAAAAGGTGGGTTTTTGGTCACGTGTTAACCCTACTTTTTACTGGTCAGGGTCGCAAGGACTCCGACGCCAATCCCTAGTTAACACAAGACTCAGGTGTGAGCATGCCTGGTATGGGATGTCAGTGGTGGTGGGCTAGTATATTCAAATATTGCTTCTGCTGTACTGAGCGCCCAAAAAGAAATCAACATATGACAAAACTTCTACACTATGAAAGCTGGACCCTGAAACCAGAATTTAAAAATGTCCACGTTGAATATCTGGACCAACACCTGTGCTACTGCCAGAAAACGTCTTACTTTTGAGTGATACCCTTACAAGATGCCTCTTCTTCGCTTTAAGCTAGAAGAACATTGTAGAGGAACATCATATAGAGTGCCAAACATGTCTTTTGAAAGGTTGAAACTTGGAATGTTTAAAATGACTACTGAAAATTGTTTAGGATGTTGGTGGGAGGGTGAAGGTTTCCATCAAGGAAACACCAGTGAGAACGAGATGTTGCTAAAACACGTACAGTGTGTTAATTGGCCACAGAAATGCCTTAATAATAGAGTCGGATATCTTTGGAACTTTAGTTTAGAAGAACACTGCAGAAACTCCATGCAACATTTTAATATGGCAACTTGAGGTGAGGAATGTCCTATAGACGCCAACTAAATCGTTTAGGATGCTGGTGGAAGGGTGGAGATTTCCATCAAGGGAACTCCAGTGAGAAGGGAGAAGCCATAGATAAAACACCTACACCATGCAAGCTGGCAACAGAACTGACTGAGGTTGCTCAACAGTTGGGCTGTTGTAGTTTGTAGTATTGGATGACACCCTTTAAACCCATCTTTTTCACTTTGACATACAAAAACATACAAGATAAACGTCATTTCAGGCTCTAAACGTAAAGGACTTTTGTTTACTTCGCCTGTACACGTCTTGTACTCTCTTTTCTAACAGTGTAGCTTCTTAGCTCGAAGAAAGTCAACTTCCTCTTTCAAACTTGCTACGTTCCTGGTCCTCAAACTACACCCGAGAGGATTAAGGATACGTTTAGGTTTTTATGGTGACATATCAGCGAGGCGACTTGGTGAAAATGGCCAAACAAAGCGTTAAAAGGGCAGCAAACGTCCTGACAAGGTCACAGCGTAAAGGGAAGCGTGCCGAGCCCCCCACCGCGTTGCTCCGACCAAAGTCCGGAGATGTTCCTCAGATGCTCGACTTTTTCGCTACATAGGATCGTCACAAAGCGAAATAAAGTCGAGCTGGGTCAAAGTTTGTTACTAAACTCAGCGTGTACTTCATTTCCGTGCTCATTTCTCCAGGTAAGCTAGTTGAACGCAGGTAAGAGTTGAGCTAAAGCACATTCCCACACGCGTTCAAACCGGAGGAGAGAATGAAAGCAGGAAGAGAGAAAAAAACTCCGAACATCATCTTTATCCCAGGCCTTCCCGAATTAAAACCACTCCAAACCCCGTGAGATCCAAACGCAGCAAAGCACACACGCAAACACGAGGCGTCCCGAGCACAAAGTTACTAAAGTTGAAGGAATAACGACTTACGGAGTGGGTGAGGGCCGGCAGCCTGCTGCGCTCCCTGATGATGGTGAAAAGCAGATGATGGACTTTGGAGAAGAAGGAAAAAAAACACCCAGTGCAAACTCGTTCCGGAGAGGAGCGCCCAAAATGGCGTTTTTCGAGGATGTGCAAAGTTCGTCGACTACGCGCTTCGACTCGCTTTCATTCTCAGTCGCGAAAAACTATCGGATCCGTCGACGCTTCGACGAACGACGGGCGCGGGAGTCACTTTTTCGCTCTTTTTCCGTCTTCCATGCGCGTTCCGAAGCAGCGCGGCTCCATAAAGCTGATAAGCGGCCGCATCACGTGTTGCTCGTGCAGTCTCCAAGGGGACGGTACTGGGGAGGCTGCGAGCATCTCTGCACGAGGGGGGGTGGCTGCCAAAAGTTAAAGCCCCTTCACGGTAATCATCCCACCCCCGCTCACCTCCAACACGAAGTCACTTTTTGGGCAGACTTTTACATTAACACCTCCCTGAACGTGCAGCACAGGAAGAGTGTGCAAAAGTTTGAAATATCACGCAACAGGTTTATTTTCACTTTCCAACTCGTGTCCCAATAAAAAGTTTGGACGTGGAATCCTTTATAGTCTGCACCATATGAAGTTTGGGGGTTGGTGGCAGACTGGGGCCAGTGGTCATGTTAGAGGGACCAGTTACTTACCTAAACGTGCAGTCGTTATGTGTTCGCAAGAGTGTCACCAGGGCACTGTCCCCCAATGCCCAACCCCAAACAACCACTATACCTGGAATATATGTGAATACCACAAAATAATTTCCTTCTATGGTAAAAAAAGAATAGCCTAAAGGTGCAAGACTTATGAAAGAAGTCAGAAAGAACTTGCTGGGGCAATTAATAAACATTAAGGCAATGTCTAAAGTCATGTCAGAAGTATTTGTGAATTATGTTCTAATGTTCTAAGAACACAATGGCCTTTACATTCACATAGCAATTGGCCAATGACCCTACCCAGGTAGGCCTGTGGTAGCCTAGCGGGTAAGGTACTGGACTATGGACCAGAAGGTCCAGGGTTCAAATCCCACCTCTGCCGAGCTGCCACTGTTGGGTCCTTGAGCAAGACCCTTAACCCGAGCAAGACCAAGACCCACAATTGCTTGGATTGTAAGACTCTCTGGATAAGGGCGTCTGCTAAATGCTAAAAGCCATTCGTAGCCTATGGAATGTGGTTGCCTAGTGGTTAAGGTATTGGACTATGGACCAGAAGGTCCAGGGTTCAAATCCCACTTCTACCAAGATACCACTGTTGGATCCAAATTTGTTTCAACCAAATAAGTTTCAACTTAAATTGTTTACACAACAACCTTAATAAGCAGCATTAACAACTAAGGTGTCAATTTTCACTATTACATTGGAAACCTAGATGGTTTTACACAGTTCCAATGTAAAATTCAAGCAAATATCGTTTTACTTTTACCTTAACAATCAGTTCCAATTACAGTATAGGATATTGCTAGACCAGCAGGATAGCATGGTGCTAGACCAGCATTTAATCGCTATAATTAATGGAATACTTTCATATACAACAAGAAACATTTGCAGATACTACAGACAATTAGTTACTGGTAGTGTACAAAAAATGTTACATACTATATCTTAGTGTGTTTCAGTCTAATGTCTAGAGCTGTGTTTGAGGTCACGTTCGGTGAGGCCAAGGTCAGACCAAGACCAGGCACCCTGTTTGTTTGTTTTATTTGGTTTATTTTGATGTTGATATCAATCATCAGTGGCCATTTCAAAACACACAAGGCTACATCAAGACTAGTCATATATATACTGAAGCCAATGCCAATTTAGCATAATGCACATGTCTTTGGACTGAGAGAGGTAACCGGACTACCCAGAGTAAACCCATGCAGACACAGGGAGGACATGCAGACTCCACACAGAAAGGACCCACCTCTGTTCCACGCTGGGATTGAACCCAAGACCTTCTTACTAGAAGGCAGCAGTGCTACCCACCGAGCTACTGTGGCATGCTGTGTTCTAAGGGGATAGTCTTTGCAGCCCTGCAACCCTAATCAAGAAAAGTGAGGTTTAGATCATTAAAATAAAAGAAAACATTTCTGATTATGACTTTTATGGAGTTATTTCTGGTTAGTTTTAAAACTGCTTTGTTTATAAAGTACTATGAAAGGTTTTGTACCTGTCATAAAATGACATTTACATTTACAGCATTTAGCAGACGCCCTTATCCAGAGCGACTTACAATTGGTACAGTCTTACAATCCAAGCAATTGTGGGTTAAGGGTCTTGCTCAAGGACCCAACAGTGGCAGCTTGGCAGTGTTGGGATTTCAGCTCTGGACCTTCTGATTCATAATCCAGTACCTTAGCCGCTACCACAGTCCCGAATGAGTAAATGAAATGAGTAAATATAAATGACATGTTTAGTTGATTTCCTAAATAAAAATGTTAACAGAACGTTTGCAGGGATTAAAGCTCTGCTTTTCTTGACTACTTGTCGTGCAAACACAGAAGAAGGGGCACAGCTGTACCCCCATGTTTGTCAGTCAGTCATAGGGGCACAATTATGCATAACAAACACTAAATTGATTACAAAATTGATTACATTACTCTGCCATGGATTAAAAACAAAGAACAATATTTTTAAAATTAAATTAAATGCATAAAGTTTGTTTTCGTTGACGTAACTGATGCCTTTGCAGTTTAATGAATGGCTTTGCTTTAGTGGTTTAATGTGTGCTTTTGGTAGGTTATACGGTTATAAGTGACTAAACAAACATATAGCTATGAGCTACCTTGTCTGCAGCATGGCTCACTTTCTTTTACATTTTTCCAGGTGTCCATTAATCCTTGGAAAAAAATGACAGGAACTGGCTCTGACTGAACGTGTGCCCCAGTAAAGTGGGTCTATTATCGCCCCTGCTATGACCTATGTCTTCAACATTTTAATGAACTATTAAAGTCAGTTCACCAAGTTTACAAAGTCTGTTGGAATGGTGCTCAAACTTTTACACATGACAACTTTTATGTTTCATAAAAAAAAAAAAAAATTATTTCACTTGGTTTGTGCAGAGGTTGTGTACTTCTTTCTAATTAGAGAATCAGCCAGGTGTACTGTACAGTCATAACCGGTGTAAAGTGCTTCTGAATGTGAGACATTCCACCCAAGTGAGCTACAGTGATGTTTTAGAAAGGGAAAATTACAACAGAGATTATTGAGCAGTGTTTCTATTTGATTTTGGTTTTGTGTACTATTTTTTCCCCTGACATTTTAACACGTCTCCTGGTCAGGGTCACGGGAACTCCAGCACCTGTCCTGGGAGAATACAGGTGCAGGCATAAACATGTCCTGGAAGGGACACCAGAACATCGTAGGGCCAGCAAAGATCCTTGCTGCAGCGCAATGGGATGATCCCATGAGTAGCCTCTCCTCCCTCAGACACTTATGTCTAAAGCCAAATGCATGTCCCTGAAGCCAATCATGTCTGCCTGTGACATCTGACTCGATCCTGGATCATGTGGTGGTGGACTAGTGACTTTCAGAAGTTTCAGAAGTCCAGATGTTTTATAGTGTAAATAAGATAAACATGTTACACACAGGAATACATACCAGTGTTCTTATTGTATAGATATTTTTGATTTCTTGTATCATATTCAGTCCAATGGTGCTTGGGTGGCGCAGCAGTCTAATATGATTACCCCCACCGAATAAACTTGAGTTCAAGTCCCAGTGGTGTCTTCTTGACGACTCATGAGTGGAGGTGTATGAGAGAGCAGGTCTTATTAAGTACAGACTGACCAAAAATGACTACGTTTGGGACTGTGGTAGCCTAGCGGTTAAGGTACTGGACTTTGGACCAAAAGGTCCAGGGTTCAAATCCCACCTTTGCCAAGCTGCCACTGTTGGGTCCTTGAGCAAGACCCTTAATGCACAACTGCTTGGATTGTATCAGTTGTAAGTCTCTCTGGATAAGGGCGTCTGCTAACTGCTGTAAATGTTTGTCTCATACTGGTTTTGACTGTCTTCAGTTTCATTTTCTTTATCATATTTTTGGGTGAAGAAGTTTGACTTGGTTGAACTGTGTGACTTCTTGATCAAACGTAACACTAGCCGATGACTTTGCCAAGTTTTATGGCTTGTATTTATATCAGATATGATTAAAAACACCATATAGTGGAGAAACTTTGGCATAAAGGTAAAATGGCTTGTTGCTAAGTAAATTCATAACATTTAGAAAAGTTAATTAGCTGTAAATCAATATGTATTCCCAATAACATGGCGATGTAAGATCAAAAATAATGAATGAATAAAACCGATAACCTAGGATTATATGAGTGTGTGGTGCAACTACCACTAGAGGGCGGTGCCTCCACCATTGTCATTACGTAACCACGACCTTGTATTTGTACACTAAGTAATGCAGTGACCTACAGTGACCTGAATAATTGCCTCTGGCCTACATAATGTTTTTCATCCTGCATCAAAGCCGTTATACTCGCTCATTATACCGGGCTTTGCAACTGCACCGCAATAATCCAGGAACGTGTGCATGCTACATTTCATCCTGACCTGCACAGGTTCTAGTAAATGGATAACGAAAACGAGACCGTGTGTTTGTCTTCAAAACGCCTCTTCGAACCTGCAGCCACACCTGCTCTTTGTAAAATGTAAGCCCTCTTTTTGGTTAAGATGTGCAATGAAACGATGAATCAGCACTGTGGACGGGAATAGGTTGTAAATGCTGCCGCCTGCTGGCCAAACCCCTGCAGCTTCCATAATAGCCTCCATTCAAGTTCGTTGAGTTTTAGGGTTGATTTTAAATCGTGCAGTCTAAAATCGTAAACAAAATTTAAAATTATGATTTTATTTTAGAATTTAGAATATTTAATTTTATTACATAATGGAATGCTACAAAAAAAAACAAGAAGTAAGTTTGTTTGGAAATCTAGATTATATAGCAGTACTATGTGAGTGAAAACTTGGTCAGTTTGCATTCGACGCTCTTCTTGGCAGAGGCTTACTTGCCGACACTAGGGTCCGAAAGCCTACATGATCATTAAATAGTGCTGCTTTAAAATATACTGCTAAAAATACTCTCGCGTAAAATGCAATCTGGCAACCCATCCCACAGTGCCGCTCTGTTATTGTAGTGAAAAGAGGGATTATAATCTGTGATTTGTGAGGGCTTGTGTACAGACGAATATTCGGATGGTTTCATCCTCTCTATTATGGGCTCACTGATCTGTTTACTGCAGTTAGGTAAGACATGACATTTATTATTACTCCCATTCTATTTTTTACACAGAAAATATCTATAGAGCTGATATAAAATATAAACAAATAACTATAAACAGGACAGACGAAGCAACCAACTGTCGTTGTGATCGGGGCGTCACCAGAAGCACTTTACTGGGGCACGTGCCCCATTAGATGTTGATGTACCTCACTTAAAGCGGTAAAAATAAAGTCAAATTTATCCTGGAGTGCTGAGGCAGACCTGCAGGACACGGACACGCAAATTCACCACAGGCACTACATTTCCCCAGCATCTTTCCAAAAGAGTGGCTTTCGGATGGATTCATGGATATCCGCAAATATTTAAAAGAAAGTCACACTGAAGAAAAAGTAATGATAGCTCATAGCTATATGTTTAGGCCAGTTATAATCGTATAACCTTCCAAAAGTACATATTAGAGCACTAAAGCAAAGGTATCAGTTACATTAGCATAAACAAAATGAATGCAATGAATAATACCTCTTATGTGTTTAGACCACTAAAGCAAAAGCGTATATTAAAGTATTAAAGTAGTAAATGCATCTCTTACGTTAGTCTAAATAAGAATGAATGCAATTAATAAAACATTCTTTACTGCTAATTTGTTCATTATTTCTCACCCATGGCAGAGTAACGCCCCCATTAGTGTTAAATATCTTAATCTATTCAGTGTTTGGCGGTGAAACAACTGACTGGCAAGCTGAGGGGTATAGCTGTGCCCCTCCAAATTACCGTACAGTGGGGCAAAACAGTATTTACTCAGCCACTGATTGTGCAAGTTCTCCTACTTAGAAAGATGAGAGAGATCTGTAATTTTCATCATAGGTACACTTCAACTATGAGAGACAAAATGAGAAAAAAATCCAGGAAATCACATTGTAGGATTTTTAAGGAATTTAATTGTAAATCATGGTGAAAAAAAAAGTATTTGGTCAGCCACAAACAAGCAAGATACCTGGCTCTCACAGACCTGTAACTTTTACTTTAAGAAGCTCTTCTGTCCTCCACTCGTTACATGTATTAACGGCACCTGTTTGATCTGTATAAAAGACACCTGTCCACAGCCTCAAACAGTCAGACTCCAAACTCAACCATGGCCAAAACCAAAGAGGTGTTGAAGGACACCAGGAAGAAAATTGCAGACCTGCAGCAGGCTGGAAAGAGTGAATTTACAATAGGCAAGCAGGTTGGTGTGAATAAATCAACTGTGGGAGCAATTGTAAGAAAATGGAAGATATACAAGACCACTGATAATCTCCCTTGATCTGGGGCTCCACGCAAGATCTCATCCCGTGGGGTCAAAATGATCATGAGAACGGTGAGCAAAAAGCCCAGAACTACACAGAGGGACCTGATGAATGACCTGCAGAGAGCTGGGACCAAAGTAACAAAGGCTACCAGTAACACACTACGCCGAGAGGGACTCAGATCCTGCAGTGCCAGGCGTGTCCCCCTGCTTAAGCCAGTACATGTCCAGACCCGAGTACGAGTAATCTAGATGTGAGTCTACTGCGGTGACAGAAGAAAAATAATTATAATAATACAGTAAAACTTGAGTACAAGCATTATTATCTGCATGTTGTTGTGTGAATTTAACAGAATGACAGGAATGTAGTTTCATAATATCTGATCACAATAGGATCTTCATAGAGCGCTTGGCTTGCAAAGACACCAAGACAAAGCCAATTGTGTCTGCATGGTTTAGTGGTGGGCAAGTACATTGGAATTCTGCACCACAAGCATGTACTTTAAGTGGAGCTTTTGCTATACAAAATATCAAAACATCATTTCCTACTCGGTGATGTCCTTCTTCCAACCTTGTCATCTACTGTGCTGAATGTTTAATTTAGAGGGACCAAAATGTAAATCTCATACCTGATATCTGTTTGTCTGTGCTTCATTTATCAGTGTGGTTAATTGGAGCAGCAGGCTCCACAGACTCATGTCAGACCATGTTTAAGGGATTCTCTGAATGTCTGCTCAGCCTTGGAGATGACGTCATGAGCCATCCTCAAGATCTAGACAACCAGGAGAACCTGCACAGGATCTGCTCGTAAGCACACGCGTCAATCTTCATTCGTTCACTCATCATTCATTTTCTTATCTGCTTAATCCTTGACAGGGTTGCGGAAAAGCAGATGCCTAGCTGGCAGCATAGGGCACAAGGCGGGAACGGTCCGAGATAGGGCACCAATCCATCGTAGTACATGTAACACTCACACACTCTGGCCACTTTAGCGTAATCAAGTAACCTAAAGCATGTCTTTAAAATGTGGGAGGAAACCAGAGCATTTGGAGTAAACCCACGCAGACACGGGGAGGACATGCAAGCTATACACAGAATGGACCCAGACCATTCCACCTGGAATGGAACCCAGGACCTTCTCACTGTGAGGTGACAGGGCTACCCACCAGGTCACTGTGCCTGCCACAAGCATCAATCACTTTACTTAATTTAGTGGCTTCATATAAGAGGATTGCATAAAGCAACCATCACCTCTCATATTATCAAAATTTCTTACTCCTGCATTTTCCATCTCTATCCACTAAGCATGACATAAAACCATAATGAAATGAAGACACAAGGTATTGTTGCTTAAAACTTGAAAATGGGCACGAAACTGTTCAGCTTTAATCAGTTTATAGTTTTCAGCACTGATGCCAGGGCAGAGATCCACCTCTGGTCTCTTTGGAACTGTGTTAGTTGCTTTGGGATCTCATATGAGGTGCTCATTTTCAAAGCTCATTAAGCAGCACAGTGGTACCTCAGTCCTCGACCACCTCGGAACTTGTCTAGCACACACACAAAATGTCATACATCAAAGTTTACATTTACAGCATTTAGGAGAAGTGGGATTTGAACCCTGGACCTTCTGGTGATACCAACTTACTGTGGGACTGTGTTGGTACTGGACTCTGGACCTTCTGGGAACCGCTAGGCTACCACAGTTCCACAGTAAGTTGGTGTCACGATAAACATACACTAAAGGCTGGGAGACAGACAGACAGATGTGCAATTGTGTTAGCTTTATTACTACAAAATAGTGAAACAGTGAACAAAATCAAGTCAGATTTATTTCTATAGTGCTTTTTACAAATGGAGCATTGTCTCAAAGCAGCTTTATAGTTTTAGATTATCTTCTAATATCTGAAGGCCAATCCCAAATTAAGCAAGCCTAGTTCGACAGTGCCAAGGAAAAACTCCCTAAACGTTACAAGGAAGAAACCTTGGGAGGACCAAGACTCAAGAAGGGAATCAACCTCCTTGGGCGGCTTAAAGGATTTATGAACTAAGAGCTACAAGAACTAGACTGCCTAAAGTAAACAATACCTCTGACTAGACAACACAAAACAGAACTAACACTACACGACAATGAGAACTGGACAACCATACACTAATATAAGTACATGATACAATACTGGTGAACACAAGCAATGCTACTCCAAACAAGTACATACAGAACAGACCACACTAATGCAACAATGCTACTACAGACAGAGTAGATACAAGCAAGGAAGACAATACTATGTAAACAGAAACTGAAGATTGAACAAGACAGTGGTAACAGGAACAAACAATGTTAACACATGCTAACGGACAAAGACCATGAACTGAACACAACTGTCACTGCTCTAATACAGTCAGTGGCTATGCTAATAAACCCACAACTAGACAGTGGAGCTAATGGCTAACAAGAAACACAGAACACATGGAACAGCTGAGACAAACTAACCAGACATGGAACACAAACAGAACCTGAAGCCAGAAAAAAATGGGGCGTAAGAGAGAAGACCAGACAAGCAAGTACTCTGGAAGGAGGTCTTATATATGCTATCCACAGCAGGCTGTAATTAGTCACCTTTTATCGTAGTTCTTAGAACTGCGCTCCCTTTGTCGTGTGTTTGCACCACAGGAACTGGAGATGATTGCAGTTCTTAGAATGCCGTGTATAGGGACTTTTTAACCTACTTAAAGGCAGGGTCTTTTCTCTGCATGTAGGAACCCTGAGTGATGTAGGTATGCATTGATTTGTCCAGACAAAAGACTACAGCGATTGGTCCAGAAGTAATGATGCAAATGTATAGTGATGAGTCCCTAGAACTGTTTGGGGTGAAAGCGCCTTTTGATTAGCCTACTGTGGTAGCCAAATAGTGTCTCGAGAAGAGCTATGTAGGATCATGTGGCTTTCCAGCACACACAATCCTGACAGTTGGGTGCCTGGAGGTGCAGCAGCACTTTGACCTGTAACTCTGCATTATAGTGCCTGCCAAATGTTTACCACAGTAATCACAACCATGGGGTTCTATCAGCTATTAATGAATAACAAAATAATGTACAAGTATATGTAAACATGGCGGATGAGCTCTACATAGGCGGTTGTGTCTGGACCAATCACTATACATTTGCGTCATTACGTCTGGATCAATTGCTGTAGTCTTTTGTATCATTTGCATTTTCCATACTGTCCCAATGGGGTTATATATAAATATTATTTGAATGTATTAAACAATATAACAATCAATGTACTGCTTATACATAAGTAATTAATATAACAATGTTTATGTAATATAACATAAGTAATTAATATAAATTTATATTAATAATAATTAATATAAATATGATAATATTTAATATATAAGTATCTTTATAATAGTGATGCTTGATATTGCTTTAAGGCTTGGTTATGAAATCTAGTATTCTGCAAGCTTGCAGTGTTTTTCCAGTTTCCACCAATAGTTGTTTCTAAATGAAATGTGAAACATGTTTTTGCAGATATTGGAACAACTTCAACTCCTGCTCCTTGGCTGTGATATCAGAGTGCCAGGATGGAGCTATTGAGATTTGGGAGAAGCTCAAAGCGCAATCCAGGAGCCTGAACTACGAGAGCAGCCTGTTTGAGCTGTGTTCAGAGAATAACAAAGCTTCCAGACTCACTTTACCAGTGGACCTGACTGTTTTCCTCATGATTCTCTCCAGTCTGCTGATGTGGAGCATTTTTGAATCATAAAATCACAATCATTATTTTCTCTTAAAGGGACATATTATTGTAAAACATACTTTTTTTAACGCGTGCGTTAAAAGAAGATCTCTTTAGTGCCTACCCACCCACAAACTATGAAGTCAGACAAGCCAGTGATTTCTTGTCATATTCAGGGCATACAATGAAATTAAGTACCTTAGTACAACAAATTAAACTCTTGCTATAATTTAATGATCAATGTTACGATTACACTGGGTGAGGTGCAGTGAGCATTGGCTTAGTGTCAATTAAAGCAACATGCACTCAAACCGACTCTTCTTAAAAGTGCTGTTTAGACAGGGTGAAAAGGGTCTTGTAGCGATCAATAATTGTGGTATTCTGACCAAAGCATGTCACAAATCCTTCATTAAGATCCCAATGAACTGTGTCAACTTGTGGAAAATAGGTAGAACATGGTAGCTTTCAAACCAGTAGTTTTTGGGAGACTTTTCCTGTTTTGGTTTCTGTTATGGGCATAATGTGGAAGCACCACTGGTCTGGTCAAATGACAACCAATGACTCCCACACCTAAGGAACACTCATTCTTGGGGAACCCACTCCTGGTGAAGGGTGAGATAATCCAGTGAATACACAGTGAGACTGGAAACTATACATAGCGCAACCTGACTTTCAATGCCAGTTACCCACATGGACCCAATGTTGTGTGGCGAGCTGGGCTGAGAGCTGAGACTTAAGAGGCTAGATAAGTACCGGTACCAGGGAGGGTCAACAGTGGGAACAGTTCTTTGCCTACTTCTTTGCTCTGGTTTGATCCTCACCTCTGGTCAGGTAAAGTCTGTCAGTTATGGAGTTTACTTGGCACCCTAGAGCCCAGCACTGGGTTCACTGTCACTTATGAAGCCCAGCTCTCAGTTACTGGTACGGTTAAATCTGGGTCATTGTACTGTGTGTATTCACCAGCTTCATCAGATAATCCAGGGGACAGTTTCTCAGGTCTCTGTGCGTCTTGGGGTGGCGCTTGGTCTGAGGTTGTCAGTGTCCAAACCAGGAGTGCCCTTACATTAGAATGCAAGTCTAAATGGTCATGGATTGGCTTGGTTGTAATGCCTATTATTTATGTCATTATCAGTTCTTTCCTGAGGTAACAAGACCAATGATGAAATCTTCAGATAGCACATTGAGCTAATGTGGTATAAATTATTACGATTATCTTCTACACTGAATGACCATTATTAGAGACATCCTAATAGCGTTTTAGACTTCCTGTGGCCTTCAGAACTTTAGCAGTTTGTCATGGCATAGAGTCCACAAGGTGTTGATATCATTCTGAAGGAATGCTGACCCATTTGATCAGGAGAGCTTCTCACATTTGGAGAAAATTAGATGGAGATGAACATTAAGTTCTATCTCATCCCAGAGATGCTGTTGGTTCCAATACATTACTATACCACCATTATGGCATGGTGCATTGTCCTGCTGAGAGTGTCCTTATGTCATAGGATACAACTGCCATGAACTTGGCTGGACACAATGCTTAAGTAAGGCCTTCTGTCCAAACATCCATCCGCAGGTATCAGAGAGCCCAGGGTTTGCAAAGAAAACATTCCTCCACATCTTGCTCCACATCCACCAGCCTGAACTGTTGACTCCTGACAGGAAGGGTTCATCGATTCATGCTGTTTGCGTCAAATTCCGATCCTCCCATCAGCATAGTGCAACAGAAATCTGGAATCATCTGAGCAGGTGATGTTTTTCCACTGCCCAGTGATCTACTTTTTGCTCTCTTTTCCCCACTAGAGTGTTGTCTTTCTGTTGCTCAGTGGCACTCTTGGTCTTCTGCTGTCCCATCCATGCTAGAGAATGATAAGTTGTGCATTCGGACACATTAGCTGGAGCACCAGCGTTGTATTTGGCTGCAGTTTGCTTGACTGTGCACCAGCTGTTCAAATTCTTGACATCCTCCTCTGACCCCTTTTGTCGACAAGTTGTTTACATCCACAGGATCCCCTTTTGCTGGAAATTTTTCCTCGATCATCCCATTCTCTGTACTCTCGACCCCACAAGGATGTCAGTTTTTGAAATCCTACCTTGGCTTGTCTAGTACTGATGATAGTGTGTTATTTGAAGTCACTCAGATCTCTTGATTTTCCCATTGTAATGTGAAGTCACACTGAAACTGATCCACAGAAAAGTTGATCACTTAATTTTAAGGTGCACTCCAGAGTTAGAATTTCCAAACAGGTAAGCTCAGATGATCAAAGGGCAGGTGTCTCTGAGTTATTATCTCTGAATTGAATTATTTGTACCTTTATGCAGAAGTATGTGTACACAGAAATTCTTGCACAGTACTAAAAAAATAAGTAAAAAAAAATCAAAGCAGTGATTCTTAAATGTAAGTGAATAAAGGTTTATAGATCTGAGGTATTCAGTGGGTTATACAGTTTATTAGGTGTGATTAAAATAGCAACCATATGGTGCAGTAGGACATTAGTTACCCTCCTGGGATGCTCCATCACCCCCTGGGGCACAACACACATATGAAGGCCATGTGGGACTAAAGAACAGCAGGACAGGATCATCATTATCATCATCATCATCATTATCAGTTACTTCCTCTTTTTTCTGTTTATTTTTATTGCTTCCTTCTCCTCTCAGCTTCACAATGTGAACACTCAGCAGAAGTATCGGCACCCACAGGAAAGACAATTATATAAGCTTGTGAATAAGCCTTTTTTGTGTTTAAACAGCTTAATCTAACACTGACATTGAGAGAAATTATTTTTAACCAAACTACATGTGATACAACTGCATTTAATACTTTGTGTGACAGTGTTTTCTGCTATAATGTTTAGAGAGATTGGACTTGTTATTTCATTTAAATAAAGCAACTTCACTCAAAGCACACTCAGCACAATAGTCTATGACAGTCTTTCTCAGTCCTGGTTCTGGAGCCCCATCACTCTGCACGCTTTAGGGATTTCCCTGCTCCAAACACACCTGATCCAACTACTCGGCTCCTTACTGAGTTAAAGTGGGTGGGTTTAACAGGGAAATATGCAGAGCAAGGGGGCTCCAGGACCAGGATTGAGAAACACTGGTCCAAGACACTAGCCCACCACTGCAGAGACCTGGGTTTGACTTTTGGCAGTGCCTTTCAAGGAGATGTTCATGACACAAAGGATGATAACCTAGTGCTCCAGTAGCAACGACTCTTGCAATTGTGGGTTACGCAATTTTTGGGCTTGCTCAAGGAACTGCCCAACAGTGGCAGCTTGGCAGAGGTGGGATTTGAACCCTGGACCTTCTGGTCCATAGTCCGGTACCATAACCACTAGGCTACCACAGTTATCAAGTAGCTTCACGAATGTTGGCATGAAAAGGGCAAGAGGTTGAGTGGAGCTGAATACTCTGGTCCATCAGGCTTACCTTTCCTTCCCTCTGGAGGTGCAGCACGTCTTGGCTCTAGAAGCCTACTTGGGCATCCTGACACCAACAGCATGTCTGACTGGTTGCACCCACTATGCTTGAGCAGGCATTCAAGGAAGCAGATAGAGTGGTGCACGTCCTCATGTTGCCATGCTGCCCACCAGGCTGCAACTTTTCCAGATGAGGAGGAAACAAAGCAGCAAGTTAAAACCGAATGGTCGGCACTTCCACGGATTTTGGCAGTGCAAAAAGTGAGGCAACAAAGCACAGCATTGCACAGAAATGGAGCCGGCAGTAAACAAGCTGGGGGCCAACCAAGAAGGGGCAATTAGATTCACAACCATTCCACCCTCCCAGCCGAGTGTGTGTGTAGTCAGACATATCAGGCAGTGGCACTGACTTAAGAGTTTTGTGGAGTAACCTTGACCGTGCTGGTGATACCAGATTCACTATTTCTATTGTTAAACCTGGGGGAATTACCCCATGTGGACTGTCTTGAAGTCTACCAGAGGTGCTAAGCTTAAAGGTGACAGGACAGACATTGATTATGTTGGGACAGCAGTAGCTAAATGTCTGGCTGGATGGACATAAAAACCTCCACAACTTCTGGTTGGCTCTAGTTCAGGAAGCCAGTATTATCAGACTGGTCTTTCTTACAATCATTGCTTGACACTGAATTTCCAGAACTGCTCTCTTTGGGCTTTGAGGCGCCACCAATGGAATTCCATTCACATTTGATCGGCCCAGGACAACAACAGAAGCGGTTAGCAATTCGCCGGAGTTACACTTTTGACCAGAGTGCTCCCAGGTCTTGCTTGTAGCACTGCAAGAACTTTGACAGCAGAGTAGCACAGAGCTACTGCATATACAGGGTAGCTTTAGAAACTTTGGGAACTCAGAATTGTTTACAGAAATTTTTGAGTTGAATGAGGAGGAATGTTCACAAACAAACTTTGGTAGCATAAAATTGACACAGACTTAGGGGTGTAATGATACACTCTGCTCACGATTTGATTAGATTTTCTCACGATTATGGAATTTACATTTGACAAAAGACATTCATTTTGTTATGTCTGTAGTGTAAACAATGAAAATAATGCACATTTTCTTGTATAGATTTTTAACAATAAAACATTAGTCCCTTGCAATTTAAAGAAATTAATCCAATTTGGTTTACAATTGTAAACAAAATGCCCTATTCTATCAGTATAATACTGCTGGACAATATTTCTAATATCCAATATTTCTTTTTATTCCATCAGTGCAATCTGGAAGATCAAAGTCTTTGTGTGTTTGACTGAATTTATCTGTCTGTGTGACTGTTTTATTCTGTTTTTGTTTAGATTTTCACTGTTCAGAAGCAACAATCCTAATTTCATTATATAATTGTACAGTGACAATAAAGGCATTATATCTTATACCTTATCTAACCCTAGCTTCACCATATCTTAACTAACCAGGGGGAAACATTCATTTTTTTCCTAAAGAATAACAATTAAAACTGTGTACTTTTTTTGTATAAAAATTTAAAAAAGACACTTTAGTACACTGCAATTCAAAGAAATTAAGATCCTCACAGTGATATGCATCTGAGTATGATTGTGCCATCTAGTGTTCAAAGCTGGAATTGCATTAGACGGCAGGAAAATCAAGAAGGTATAATCCCATTGGACGATGCATCGTCTCACCTGCTCGCAAGTGTATTGTTAAA
Source organism: Ancistrus triradiatus (assembly GCA_025084515.1). Taxonomy (NCBI): domain Eukaryota; kingdom Metazoa; phylum Chordata; class Actinopteri; order Siluriformes; family Loricariidae; genus Ancistrus; species Ancistrus triradiatus. The sequence continues at coordinate 105,304 of JAJAGP010002137.1, read as the reverse complement.
TAAATGTGGCCAAACTGTTTCCAGTCACAATTAAATTCATCATGGCATCCAGGCTCTGGGACACATGTGGCCCACATGTAATTCAAAGTGCCGAGACCACTGCAGAACAGCTCCTGGAAGAGTTCTTTTGCCGATTTCTGATCCCAGGAGAGCACCATAGTGAGCCTGAAGACCCAAGTTACTCTATTCAGCAACAGAGTGACGGGTTGGTGGAGAGGTATAACTGAATGCTCACCACACAACTCGCAATAGTGACAAATCGTCACAAGTGTGACTGGGATAAGCACTTACCTCTGGTGCTGATGGCTTTTTGGTCAACCATGCAGGAACCCAATAGATTCATGTCAGCTAAGTTAATGGTTGGGTGTGAGCTGTGCATGTACAGTGGGGCAAAAAAGTATTTAGTCAGCCACTGATTGTGCAAGTTCTCCTACTTAGAAAGATGAGAGAGGTCTGTACTTCTGTAATAATTGTGTCCTTCGACAGCTCTTTGGTCTTGGCCATGGTTGAGTTTGGAGTCTGACTGTTTGAGGCTGTGGACAGGTGTCTTTTATACAGATAATGAGCTCAAACACGTGCCATTAATACAGGTAATGAGTGGAGGACAGAAGAGCTTCTTAAAGAAGTTGTTATAGGTCTGTGAGAGCCAGAAATCTTGCTTGTTTGTGGGTGACCAAATACTTATTTTCCACCGTGATTTACAAATAAATTCTTATAAAAATCCTACAATGTGATTTCCTGGATTTTGTCTCTCATAGTTGAAGTGTACCTATGATGAAAATGACAGACCTCTCTCATCTTTCCAAGTAGGAGAACTTGCAGAATCACTGGCTGACTAAATACTTTTTTGCTCCTTTATCCAGGTCATGGGACACATGAGAGACCTGAGGCTCCAAATGGAGACTGTGCTCACCCAGAAACATGATGCTGAGGTTGGTGTCCCAAACTGCAGAGTAGCTGGGAGCGTCCACATGTCTGATGTCGTTGTGCAGGGTCCGGATGTCTCAGAGGACAGTTGTGGGTCAGCAGCCCCTCTTTTTGGCCCTCTAATTGGCCCCCTGCCCTGTCATATTTCCTCTTCTATTTTTCATCACATGTTTTCTTTCTGCTTTTGTTTTGATGGCATCATTCGAGCTGTCGGTCCAATCCAAGTTTATCCCTGAAGGCTGGAAGTGTCACGCATCGTCACATAGTAATTTCACAGTCTGACTGTTCCCCCTCGTGGGCCGATCTGCCCCATGGTCCTGCCCCCTCACTGGGCCAGATTAGAGCTGATGACTTTATCTTAATCACATTCGCTTCATTTCTTTCATCCTTCCCATCATGCACCAGGGAATCCCCATGTGCACTTTAGCTAAGAGTTCATTCTGCATTTCGATTACATTTGTTTCACTTTTCTACAAGCATAAAGTTTTGTCCATTTTAAAATTGAAAAGAAGCTTCTGCAGGAACAAACATAAAAATGACACATACAGTTTGGTTTACACTCGTTTGGTGCCCCACTGTGGAGACGGTTCGAGTCTGGTCTTTCAGCCATGTCAGGTGTCTCACAGGTAGTGTTGTAGTCAAGACCCTACCTATTATTTGCAGAGATATAACATGAAAACAGTTAAATAATATTTTTTTTTTGTGGCATGCACCTTTGTGGAGACCTGGCATTGACTTCCTGCTGGGTCGGGTGTCACACAGGCATGATCGGTCTGGGGTTGCTGGTCATGATCGGACCAGCAACCCCTGCTAAGCCCTGTGATAAATCGGTATCCATTCCTGTGTATGTTTGCATCTGTGACCAGTGATCTCCATGGATAACTGGAGCAGCAGGAACCTTTGTGGAATTCTGTTTTGGAGACCTGGTGGTGTCACATTGGCTTGCTATCACTTTCATTTTGAAAACCAACCAAGATTTGCATAACACTGTAACTCTGTTCTTCTATCAAATGCCTAAAGTTTCTGTTCATGGTTTTGTGTAACAATTCTGTACGTTTTGTTTTTATAACTGTTCCTTCATACCCTGCAGATCTTTCCACTGATGTTTGAATCACTGTTGAACCTGATTCACAAATTCCCTGAAGAGTCTGAGGGCACCCGTGACCTTGCAAGTGACAAAACACACAACACACACATCAAGACAAACACATTTGAACAAACACACTCGGACAAACACACCTCCACTCCTGCAGCTTAGTCCTTAATGTAAGCTCAGGAAACCCAGAGCCCTGTTAGTGTTCCTTACCAGATCCTCACCTACTGAAAGATTCATTTCCTGAACGATTCACAGTGCTGTCAGCTAAAGTCAAATAATGTAAAGATTAAATTAAAAGTTGTTTTTATTTGTATCTTTATTTTTCTTTCAGATTCCATGGGTCCAAGCTTGCTGACTGGCTCATTAACAGTTTGTATGCAAAGGTTTGGGCCCCCAGATGGGCATTTGGATGCAAATATAATTAAAACAAAAAAGCAAAATGCAAAACAAAAAACTTCTGTAAACCCCACAGGTCAAATTTAAAATAAAAAAATGTTTAATGTTAAGGGATGAAGAAAATGAAATTAAATCTAAACATACAATAAAACTATATAACAAAGTTTTTTTTTTACATTTAAAGGTAATAATAATGTTTATTCCTGTGTCCACAGGGAAAGGCACTGGACCCCCCAGTGACATCCCCCTGTGACCCTGACCAGGAAAAGGTAATATGTGAAAAAAGAAAAACAGAACCATTAAAAATCGATCAGCTTTCAACAAAAGCAGTCAAGCAGAATGAGCAATTTTGTTTTCATTTTGAATAACTTAAACCGAGCAACTTCATGTAGCAGAAGTAAATTAAACAAAAGCACTCAATTCACAAAAGAAAAACCTTTATATATGCAAAAACAGTGGAAGAGAGGAGCAGTCTACTAAAAAAAGAAAAGCAACATTAAATTAAAAGTAGATTTTACACATGACAGGTATTTCATGTTCATATTTTAAACTGCTTTTCCTAGTCAGGGTTACAGGGCTCCTATTCCCGAAAAGCACAGGATGCAGACAGGACACCACTTCCTCTCAGACATAAAAGCACTTTTTAAATAAAACGCAATTTTAAGTGAAATCCGGCAAATTTAAGATACAACACCTAATAAAGACTAATTCAACTACTTCAGCTTTTCCTCATTAACTCGCAGGCTTGGTATCACAAACAATGAAACGGTGATGCTAGAGGATGTTAAAGGTTACAATGCTCGATCTTCATTTCTGCTGTATGTGTGTAAGTCCAGTAGGTGGCGATTGAGGATCAGTTAAACTCTTTCTCCGAGGATGGAAAAACCTGCAGGATCGGAAGCGGTGTTTAATGCAAATCTGTTTAACTATCGGTCTTCTACCATTTCTTCTTGAGATTATTCATTCCTTCTTCTATCTACTCAAACAAGATAGCATTTGTAGACTCGTTTTGTTAGAAGGGAAATTTAAACAGATGCAGAGGGGACAATGGACAGGGGATCATCCCAGCAACTTCAACAGCAGCCCCAACCAGGGGTGGATACTTAAGTATCTATACCGTCATAATAACTTATGACCACATTTTAAAGACAAATACTGTACTTTTCACTCCATTTCTATCAAAGTCCTCGTTACATGCTACACTGAAGAAGCTTCGGAAGTCAGTAAATGATATTTCTTTTCCAAAACGTGATTGTTTTTTTCAAAGAGTGACGCTGATAAAGACCGCCATTTAGAATTAGTATAATAGGGGTATTAATTATTGTAAGTGTTGTGGCAATACTACAACAATGCAATGGCCAATGAATTTACTTGTAATACTTGAGTATTATTAAAAGCAAGTACTATCATTTAACTTGAGTAAAAACCCAAAAGTACAACTTTCACTTCTATAGAAGTTACATTTGACCAATATTATCTGTACTTTGACTTACGTAATGAAGTTGTGTACGTCCACCTCTGCCCCCAACCTGCACTGTTCTCTAGCCCTGCACTGAGGTAAAGCCAACACCCTGATCAGGATAAGCAGGGTTAAAAAATTTAATTGTGAAAACGCTTAAAAATGAAGTCTTGAAAGCCAAACAGGAAAGTGGAACAATTGAAAGTTCGCTGCTAGAGATAGTTCCTAAATTCTCAAACTCCAGTACATGATCTTGACATGCAGAACTCATCTCCAGCTCACAACGTCTGCACCATCCATTAAGCAAGGTGGAGGATCCATAATGCTGTGGTCAGCATGTGGTGGAAAACCCATGGTTCAGTGCAAACCCATGTATTCATTCACTTTCTTATCCGCTTAATCCTGGACAGCATCATGGGAGAGCCAGTGCCTAGTCGGTGGCATAGGGTGCAAGGCAGGGACAACCCTAGACAGGGCACCAATCCATCGTAGGGCAAATACACTCACACAGTAGGGGCACTTTATAGACATCAATTAACCTAACACGCATGTCTTTGGACTTTGGAAGGAAACCGGTGTACACCCACATGGAAATGGGGAGCACATGCAGACTTCACACAGAAAGGACCCAGAATGCTCCACCTGGGGATTGAACCCAGGACCTTCTCATTGTAAGACCCACCAAGCCATCATCCATATTGTGTCCAAGACTGGTTTGAACGACAGGGTGAAGTCGATACCCTTCCGTGTTTTAAACAAACACGAACCTTTATTGGAAGTTCTAGAGATCAGACTGGGATATCAGTCTTCATTGTTAAAAGAAGTGGAAGATTTTCCTCTTGAAGAAGCTTCAACATCCAAACACGAGCCATTCAGTACTGAAAGAGCCTGGAGGTAAAGCCTGACCTAAAACCCTATTACCACCTCTTTTTTACAGGTTGCCAGTCAGAATCTGCTCCCTGATCTTCTAGAACCTGATCATTCATGCTGGTAAGAAGGTCTTGCCATGATGTCTGATTGAGGATCAGGGTCCTGTGCCATGCTTTCTCTACCCCTATTGATTCTTCCGTGGTTCTAATGCCAATTTCACCGGCTAATCAAAGCAGCATTTGTGTTTATTTGTATCCTGGATCAGATATTTACACAGCTTGTAGCTGAATAAAACAGGAACTGAGCATAAGCTAATGAGTCCAGCCTTAAGAGCAGCCGTTTTTATTCAAAATCCACGTACATATTGTGTTGCGTGCAGAGTAATCGAGTGTTTTTCCTCCAGATTGCTTTATCGTATTTCTTGCTCGGCTCTTGCACACACATTACCCTTCATTACCCTTCGGTGTGTGAGCGAAGACTGGCTCGTCCAATTACAGCCCGCGCCTCTCTATTCATCTCCGAAATGGGCTGAAACAAATCAATAGTGCTGGGGAAAGCGGTTTTATATAGGCAGTTATGAACTCATAAGCTACAGTATGTCTCATTTCATTTCGGCGGCAGCTGAGAACGCAGGTGGCCCCCCTCCCTGCCTTGCCTCGCGCCCTGCAGGGACCATTATGAGAATCATAAATAATACGAGCTAATGAGATATGAATTGATTACGTGGGGAAAAGCCTGACGCTTCCCATCCATCACTCTAAATGATGTTTAACAATGGATTACCAGCCAATAATTCCTCCAATATGAGATTAAATAAAATAGCCGGGGCTCTTTGCACCAGGCTTCGTTCTCTCTCTCTCTCAGTGGAGGTAAAATAAATCTGCTCAATTACTGTACCAGCAATCCGTTTTTCACCGCTAAGGATATTATTATTTCATTTAGGGCTTGATCATGCATCATAGATTATTTCATTTCACCCAGTCAATAAGGAGAAGTGCAGTACTTTATTTTCTCCGCTGGGGCCCGTGGAGGAAGCCGTGCTCCCACAGGCGAGCTTGATGCCAACGTGAGAACTTTCTCAAGCTTCATTTGTGCCTTCGTAATATTTCCCGCGGATGCACACTATTATCCTGAACCTGAGGCATCTGACCGAGCTCTGCACTCAGTCTCTTCCTCAAACGTTGATCAATCCAAACTGAATTATCGTTTCCTATAAAGTGATTTGAAACATCACCTCAATTCTAGGGAACATTGAAAATTGGATAAGGTTTGTTTCCCCCGAACCAGAGACACCTCCTCCAAATCAGGTTAAATGCTCAAGCTCGGCTTACAACGCTTATTTCTTATCTAACAACATCAGAGCTGGTCTTGAAGTACCTTGCATCTTTCGTTAATGCTTGTTTGGATATTTCGCAGAAAACTGAGAGCTGGGTAAACGATCTAAAACACACTTCTTTTGAACCCTTAGAGAACTGTGTGAACGGGTTGTGAAAATCAAAAGCAAACCAAAAATGACCAAATTAGCTCCAGACCTTTAAGCGTTAAACAGTATTTATTTATACTAGCACAAAAAACACTTTTTCCTGGTCTGGCTCACTTGGTGTTTGTTGTATGGCTTATTGTGTTTCTCCTAACATTACTGATTTAATTTTCTATTCATTGTTCTCTCAAAACTCTCAAAAGCATTTCAAACCATGAAACTGTTTCACCATGTTTCACAGCTGGGATGAGGTTTTGCTTCTGGTCAGTGATGAAAAGTGTCCTCAAAACATTGCATTTCTGTCAAAAATTGGTGTCGCAAACAGGATGTTACACAAACCTCTTGAGAAGACCACAACTAAACATTTGTTTTTCTTTTTATGAGACAAGACGACCGCTATTTCAACCCCATTTCAATAATTATAACCCTTGAGTTTTGTTATTAACCCCCTTGTTTAGCCACCTTAGGCTACACATTACTACACTACACATTAGAACACTGTAATACTGTAACTTTCTGAATGCAGGTCCTAAAAGATTTATATTCTCTCTATATTTTATTAAAGTTCTTTTATTGTGCTCTAGGTCTTTGCTTTATCCATAGGCAAATAAATAATGATAAATAATTTAATAGCAAGTGAAATGCTGTTGTAAACAAATGCAGTGTGGCTGCAGTTTAATTAACACCTCATTAATGTTTTACTCAGGTTTGGTTGTTCATATTTGTAGAAGTGGGAATGTGAAAGGTCTTGTGGTACCAGATATTATCTCCATATACACGGACCATTCTTCTGAATTAGATTCAGATGCAATCCTATGGTTAAAAAAAAGATTTAAGAGAACGTTTATGTATTCAGATCCTTCAGATCTTCACAGGGATTATGTTCTGAACTAAATGCATTAACTGGGACAGTAATAAGTTAAAGATAAATTAAATAATAATTTAAAGGGCTTCTGTTTGGAGGAGGCTGACAAACCAAACTACTTCATTCCAACTTGTGACAAATACTTGTTGTTTTTTAAAATGTCCTTTCGATTTATTTTATAGTGAAGATAAAAGATTTACATCGTGTCCGAGATTGTTCCCTGTTAACTATTATTTACATTTAAAAATCTGTAACACTGTACAGTGCACTTATCAAGAATTCATCAAGATGGTGAACACTAAACTTCATGCCATCAGTCCAGTGTAATTTAACATACCTGGTTAATGGACACAAGTTAATGGCTATGGCAAACTGCTTTTAATAAAAGTACCTAATTAAACAAATACTTTGCATTAATAAAGTATCATTATGGTAATTATGTTTTTTGCCTTCTGATCACCACTTACCTGAGAGAATTTTAGCAATTCAGGTCTTTGGAAATTGAAAAGCCATGTGTAAACCTTCAAACTAAACACTGAGGTGGATTATGAGTGTTCCTCTTCCACTAGTGTTTCTTTCACCGCCGATTGCGTTGCATTGTGGGACTGTTGGACTGCACTAAATAATACACACTGATTTAAGACACCACCACAAAATGTCGGAAGCGTACTATGTAGGGAACATGGAACAGTTTTAGACACAGCTCAAGATTTATCATGACTTTAGTTTTTTAGTCACGCCCCTGCATTTTAGTCAGAAAGGATGACTGCATCCCTGTTGTTAAAACAGGTTTCTGTAATGTTTTGTGTTTTAATACAATTTTTAGTGTGTTACTGTTCTTTGCTAGTCATGTACTGGACTGCATTTTGACTTATTCTCACACTGGCCAGGAGACTCCCGCAATTCGGTCTTACATTAACGTCATTACTGGATCCAAGTGTCTGAACGATAAAGTGAGCATGTTGCTGATTGGTTGATAGCAGGTGGTTGGTACTGCTGATTGGTTGTCAACATAGAGGTTCCGCCCATTCTACGTCTCTGAAGCAAGGTTGCCTCTCAAACGCTGCGTGTCCCAGGAAGAAATGTACTGTGAATTTTCATAGTAAAACTATGAATTGCTTGACAGTTTTACCATGAAGTTGACAGTTATACTAAGCATTTTTTATGGTAATTTGGCCACTTCATGGTTCTACTGTGAAATTTCATAGTACAACTCTAAACTTGGTTGTCTATGAACAGACCATGAATCATTTCACAGTTGTACTATGAATTTTGGTGGTCATTTGGCCACTTCGTGGTTCTACTGTCAAATTTCACAGTACATTTTTTCCTGGGGTGTGAGCATTTAAATGTGTGAGCCTACCAAAAAGTCACATGTTCTTCTTTCATATGATATCCTAAAATTATGCTAATTAAAATGTACAAAAAAGTCAAAAACAAAACAAACAAACATAAAAAACCCCCAAACAAATACAAGCAAACTAACATAAAAATGGGGGGATGGTTCATTCACCCCTAAAGCTCTGATTGTAGAATTGCCCCTGTAATATGTAATGTTGGTAAATAACTACAAATACAAATTCCGACATGCTGCATTTTATTGTTTCTAACTAACCTGCTCAAGTCTGGGGCACTCCAAAATGTCCCTACAACAAAGTCCTCAAAGTTGGCACCCTGTCAACGTAACCTAAAATGATCACTGCTGAAACCTTTTGGGGATACAAAACATTTAAAGTACAATTAAATGCAACCTCTAGACTTAAAACTATATTAAATACAGAATCGGAACCTTAAAAATGGTACAAAATACATACGGATAAAGATTTGGGAAAACAGGAAAAAGTAGTTTTTAACTCTGACTTTGTCTGATCCAGTCATTTACAGTCTGGTGAAAAAGTTTGGAAACCTCTGGCCAGGTGAGATCATAGGCGCAGCGCCCCCTCCAGATTCGGCTGTATAGCATGTTGAATTAAGATAATAAAAAAACATTTTTTTGTAATAATCATTATACTAAAACTTAAGACTATTTCTGTTTATTTATTCATTAGGATAATATTTGTTGAAAAACATACAAATTGGATAATAGATCAAGAAAAATCAAGAACATTATGTTCTGTGAAACAGATCATTGATTGAAATGGTCATTGACTGGACATTATAATAGTTACACAGTCTTTTTATGCTACTGTATTGTAAATATAAAGGGTATTTCCACAAAAAACAGAAATAAACATACCTTGCTGTCTACACACAACCAAGAGGGAGCACTTAAAGAAACACTAACAGGCAAAGCAGTGTCAGCTTTTAAACACTTTAAACCTTTAAGTAGGTAAATCCAGCACTGGCAGGAAGTCACAGTGGTCAAATGACCGGCGCTCGGCACTTCTAGGTATATGTAGGCCAAGCCAGTACACCGCTTGTAGTGTTAAGCAGAGCATGCACTGTTGTTGTTGTTGTTGTTGTTGTTGTTGTTCTTCTTCTTCTTCTTCTTCTACGTTTATGGCGGTTGGCAGCATATTATGTGGCGCATTATCGCCACTAGCTGGGCTGGAACATGGGATCTCTGGTATCAATAACAGTAATCAATGACGCTATACGACAGTCTATAATCCAATTGTTTGTATTATTTCTTACTAAGATGGGAGAGAAGGAAAGAAGAGAGGGAGAAGGCAAAAAAAAAAAAAAACCCACTTACATTCTGTCATATAACCCTGAAATTTTCAGAAACCTTATCAATTTCCCTCAATTCTTTCATTTTCATACTCTTTACATTGTATTAGTACATGCTCCACTATCTCGGGCTGCTCACATTTTGTACATTGGCCAGTTGCATGTTTTCCTATTCTAAATAAAGAGACGTTTAGCCCACTATGTCCTACACGTATCTTTGTCAGTTTCAGCTTCTTCCTTCCTTCTACTGACTGCTGTGATTCTGGGCCCTACCTGTTCTTGAATACTATAAAGGTGTCTCCCTCTGGCTTCTTATCCCAGCATACACAGACTGTAAAGTAGTTCCTACTTATGCAGATAGTTAATGCAAAGTAAATCAATATTCAATATCAATATTCATCAAAATAAATTCAATTAAAAAAAGTAGATAAAACATCTAATTTTGTCATAAATAATATTTTTGGCAGTAGAAATACACATGCTAAGCCTTTTTCATTTGACCAAGTGTTTATGGCTGCAATGCAACGTTTCCTATTGTAATTTGTTTGTTGTTTGTAATTGTTAAGATCTCAGACGGATGGATGGTCGGACAGCTTACTTGTACTTGGTTCTGTGTGTGTGTGTGTGTGTGTGTTTTCCCCCCATATATCAGGCAGCCCAACAATTAAAGTATTTTGAACGAAAATAAGTTCTGGCACATAAGTTACAGCACATTTCTGCCAATTGTAATTCATACATTTGAAAGCATATTGAAAAACACAAAAGATTATAATAAAAGATAAACGACATGAAAAATAAGATTATGTTTAGGCACATTTCCAGATGATCCACTTGTGTTTTTGGAAGGTCTCAGAATTTAATTGACCTGCTCTGAGGAGATTGTGTAACTTATTTTGTTCAGAAAAAACATATTTATCTGATTCTTAAAATGGTGTACATACAAAAGTCTTAGGCCACCATTAGATTTTTTGTTTTAGCAATGGTATAATGATCATATATTGCATATTGTCAAAAATGTCACACTCGGATTCATCACTCCATAATACTCTTTTCCACTGATCTCCATTCCAATCTTTCTGAGCTTCAGCATATCTTAGCCTGTTCACCCTGTTCCCCTTCTGAAAAAGTGTTTTCTTGGCTGCTACCCTTCCAAATAGACCCTTCCTGATCAAACTTCTTTGGACTGTAGAGGAGTCAACTTGGTATCCCGATTAAAGCTGCCAGATGCTGCTATCGGTCAAGTGTAAGGGGAGCTCACACAGGAGCCTTTTTCCTTTTTTCCAGTTTTTTAACACTGGATGCAAATGTCCTGTATTTTCTGGTTGTATTCTAATAAAGAGACAAAGAAATAAGTACATATGGTCGTTATACTACTGCTAAAGCAATGGTATATCTAAGCTAATGGTGGTCTGAGACTTCTGCACAGTACCGCAGGTCACCTGTATGACCTCTTTAAATCATCTGGTATTGTAATACTCTTTAAGTATGTAGTAAGAAAGCATGACCATAGCCTAAAAATAAAACCGAAAAATGTGCCCCTTTCTAAAGTTTTAAGAGGGCTAATCGAGCCCGTTTGCATGATTGCTCGTGCTGATTGGTGGAAGTCTGAGCTGCTCTTCTCCTGTAATGGCATTAAGCAGGCATTAATCAGCATCACACGCTGCCTGTTAACAGGGTGCGAGAAACTAAACAAGAGGGATTCAAATTAGAGAACAATCAGCTCGTGTTACGTCCAAGAAAACATGAAGGACAGAGTGGAATCGGAGAGGACACAAACTGCACCTCCGCGCGACGACCACCCGCCATCGGCTTCCACGGGCCAATTTGTACAGATGAGTTTCAGATGTTGCCAATCAGCTGGAATTAAGCAAAACGAGACACCATTTTAATGGAGCTTTAGGAGAGATGGAGTCACGAGTCTCCATTTCAGGTCTGCTTCGCTTCAAACCTCCTCGCTGTGTTCCACGTTCTCCCTCCCTGCTGCCCGAGACCCCCAGGGAACGAGGTGGCTGTCACCGTATCTGATTAATGACCCGTCGGAGTCGTGTCCAGCCGCATTAGGGCTCCATGTATCTCTTGGCGTCCAAGAGCAGGCCGAGGGCTTTTGTTCTGGGAGCAAATGGTGTCAGCGGCCCCCGCCGGCGTTAGCCCATAAAAAGATAAAGATTTACTGTCATCAGAGGAGCCAGATTAAAGCGCACAATGCCGACATTGATTTTTTTTTACCAAAAAATTCACGTTTTGGGAAAACTCATTCCGGCAGCCGGGGCCCGATATGATCAGCTTATTTGGGAAGGGATAATATGGAATCTTCTCTCCAGAATGAACTTTGAAAGGAGTAAATTGTAAATATTGATTTCTGAAATGAACTGTCAATCTCGGTCGCGGCAGATTATTCCTATCATCCCGGGCTGACCCCTGGCCACGGCGGATTCAAAAAGTGCTGACGAAGTGGAGCGTGTAGGATTTCGGTCAGGAGCCCAAGAGCATACGCCGATAATGGCTGTTCAGTTTTATCAGATGCCGCACGAGATCTCATCAGAGGCGAAAAATGAAATGAACTGTGACTCCGAATCAGGATCGGCCGCTCTTATCCCGGTGAAAATCATCTGAGCGGCGGCCGAGGGCTTTCCATTACTCCGGGTCACTTCATTACGGCAGGTCCAATTGAGGCAAACAAAGCGGCCCTTTCCTGTCTCACCCAGGGGTCGAGTATGAGGGCCAGTCTGATAGGGCCGACGACGTGTCCGGGGTTATCCTATTACCACTTAAGAGGGATGGTGAAAGGCAGCAAATCTTGACCACTTGTTTGTTATCCTTTCCTCAACCTTTTGATTGTGAGGTGTGTGTGGGGGGATTCTATTATTTCCCCTCTTGTTCCTTATGGGGGAAAATAATTCATCTTTTCCGCTGATTGGCTGAAATTGATTTTTTGTCCCCACCTTTCTGAGGCGTTGGATCACGTTGAGTGAAACTCACCCAGGCTTAGGGAGGATATTTTAAAGGCACCTTGAACCTGATAGCAGACTGCACACAAAAAGAAGTTTGTATTTCTGTAAGTTGTTTTAAGTTCAGTTCAAACACAGAATAAATAGATCATGAAATAGATTATGATTTATGAAAGCCTTATCAAATACATTTGACAGAAACTGACTCAAGGTGTGACATAAACGAATCATATCCAAGAGCAGATTATTATTAGAGGACAGTCAGATACCTGGAAACTCAGTTTCCCATTGCATGTTTCATGAATAATTCAGTCTTTCTGAAAGACTGACTGATTGTAGATCAGCAAATAGCTGTTAGAGATGGCCACTGTGATTGGCTAAGACAGCTAAATGAATCTTTCACTCAATTTAATCTTCTCTCACTCACTTAGCCTGTCTTTGAATCACTGAATCATTTGGTCGTGACTTAGAGTCACTTCTGTTTTGTTCAGCAGGTCAGTGGTTGAATCAGGGAATCAGGGAATCATTTCCTCTTCTATGGTTCAGTGAATCAGTGAATCTTTCTCCTAGTTTGCTTCAGTGTATGTAATAGAAATTTGAAAAATTATTTATCACAATTATTAGTTATTCTACACTAATGAAGGTGTTTGACATTTTCATAAACCACATAACTGCAGTCATCACAACTATTCATTTATCTGATCTTTTTAAACACACTCTGAGCACTTTCACTCTGGACAACATGATGAACTGCAGAAAAATGCTTATATTTATTTAGAATAGTTGTGGATATTGAGATCACCAACTTGTTTCTTATATGTTCCAGAAGTAGTCGTGTCTGCATCTAAGGCCCAACATGGCAGGAAGCCACCACTAGGGCTCGAACCTGGGTCACAGTGGTGGTCAACTAGTATAATAGTGGCCAGTCTAGATATTATTGATTTTCAAAAAAATGTTTTATTAAGTAAAGCCTGGTGAATTTCTTATTTTTTAAACCACTGCCCTTGGAATTGTTTTGTACAGACGGCTTGTGATTTACACAAGATTATTTTAAAGTTTTATACCACTTTAAATCATACTTTGTTGTAGAAAAGGCATTATAGAAAGAGAAGGTGTGTCAGATGTTAGATTTAATGCTCTCTAGTGTTTTCTGTTAATCGCCAGCCTGCTATACAAAATGAAATGTGATCTTGTGTGTGTGTGTGTGTGTGTGAGTATGCTAGATAGAGAGTCAAGTTTATATATCATAGTGAGGGCCAAATATCCCCATAAGGATAGAAAGAGCTGACATTTTTACCTTGTGAGGACAACAAGGGTTTAAGCTCTAAATGAGGAGCGAGTTACCTCACTCTTGCGAACACATGGCAACAACGTACGTTTAGCTAGAAACTAATTGGCCCCCTAACATAGCCACTGGTCCCAGCCTGGCCCCACACTTCAAACAGTCTAGAACCACCACTGTTTGCTGCTCCTCACAAGGACTTTCTTTTTTCTTACAACAGTTGCAACTTTCTTTTGAAAAGCCATAATGGCCAAATGTTGGCTTTAGGATACCGAGGTTAAGGTTAGAGATAGGAGGAGCAGTAATTAGCTAAAGTATTATTACGTCAGTGGAAAGTCCTTACTATGATAGAAAGACAGACTTGTTTGTGTGTTCTAGTGATAGAGTAGCTGAAAGGGCTCCGTATAACAGAAAAGCAGGTTTTACTGAGTTATGGTTTATTTGGTTTCCATAGGCAGAGGCTCTGTATTGATCCTGAATCCAGTTCAATATGCAGCAGGCAGAGGCTCTTGATAGCCACGCGGGTGAAAAATGATGGCGCTAGTGCCGAAGAGATTTGTACCGTCGCGATAAGACGAGAGAAGGAATAAAGACACACGAGATAAACTCAGGACTGCAACCGGGCCATTTGTTTATTTGTTTTTGTGTCTGGAGGGAAAAAAAGTTGGACATGTTAGAATTTATCGTTCCTGTTTTCCAGGGTAACTCATTACACCTACATTACCTGACTACATTTTTCACTTGCTGCATTACATACAGTCTGTTTTTTAGTGTGCACATAGAGGCCACATAATTTATATACATTATAATGCTGTAAATTTAAATATAATATCTAAATTATTCACAGATCAGAGCCTTGGTCAAAGACTCTCAAGGTGTGGATGACATTCTTCACAAAACCCAATTCACAGCTGGATGAAACCAGAGCAACACCGAGGATCATTTTGATTTCTAAAGTGCTTTTAAGAATATCTGGCCCCTCTTACTGGGAAAATAACTTGAGGTGATAGAGGTTGACAGCTGCACTGTCTCCTGAACAGTGTTTCCAGCAGCTGGCTCTTACCACTGATCTTGAGGAGCTTCTCTAATTCCTAAATGAAAAATGTACCTAACCCAGTGAGCTTTTGCAGCTTTTAGTAACCTCCATGTGCTGTTGAAGGTTAAGGTCCTTGCTCAAGGGCCCAACAGGTGCAGCATGGAAGAATCAACTTTTTAATGTTCTGATTTGAAATTGTGAATTAGTCAGTTAGGTTTTGAAGCTATAAAATACACTAGATATTATTTTCATGTTTTAACTCTCCTTTCCTTCAGGCTCAACCACTATTCTTCTTTTACCATTCTTTGGTAGAACGACTTGTGTGCTTAGGGGCGTTGTCTTGCTGCATGACCCACCGAATCTTGAGATTCAGTTCATGGACAGATGTCCTGACATTTTCCTTTAGAATTCTCTGATATAATTCAGAATTCATTGTTCCATCAATGATGGCAAGCTGTCCTGGCCCAGATGCAGCAAAACAGGCCCAAACCATGATACTACCACCACCATGTTTCACAAATGGGATAAGGTTCTTATGCTGGAATGCAGTGTTTTCCTTTCTCCAAAGATAAGGCTTTTCTTTTAAACCAAAACGTTCTAGTTTGGTTTCATCCATTCACAAAACATTCTTCCAGTAGCCTTCTGGCTTGTCCATGTGATCTTTAGCAAACTGCAGCTGAGCAACAATGTTCTTTTTGGAGAGCAGTGGCTTTCTCCTTGCAACCCTGCCATGCACACCATTGTTGTTCAGTGTTCTTCTGATGGTAGACTCATGAACATTAACATTAGCCAATGTGAGAGAGGCCTTCAGTTGCTTAGTAGTTACACTGGGGTCCTTTGTGACCTCGCCAACTATTACACGCCTTGCTCTTGGAGTGATCTTTGTTGGTCGACCACTCCTGGGGAGGGTAACAATGGTCTTGAATTTCCTTCATTTGTACACAATCTGTCTGACTGTAGATTGATGGAGTCCAAACTCTTTAAAGATGGTTTTGTAACCTTTTCTCATTGATTGAAAACACCTGACTAATTTCACCTTCAAATTAACTTCTAATCCTAGAGGTTCACATACTTTTTCCACTCACTAATATGTAATATTGGATAATTTTCCTCAATAAATAAATGACCAAGTATAATATTTTTGTCTCATTAGTTTAACTGGGTTCTCTTTATCTATTTTTAGGACTTGTGTGAAAACATGATGATGTTTTAGGTCATATTTAAGCAGGAAGCCACCACTAGACTGCTTATGACTTACACAGGATTATTTTACATTATTTATATTTATATTATTTTATGCTTTATATCACTTTAAATCCCACTTTGATGTAAAGCATTATAGAAAGAATAGGTGTGCCGCATTCAGTTGTGTTGACAGCTACAGTAGTGTTGTGGCTTCAGAATCAATCACATCTGCCCTAGTTTGATTCAGATTGTGTTTGATTAGAGAGTTTCTCTTGTGGTTCATCCTGAGACTTGGAGTCTCATGTGAAGGACCCAACCTCACGCTCCTGGATCCATACTTCGACCGGGTCTAGAGTTACACTTGTAACACACAGCGCAGTTCATAAGATCCTTATATAAACCCTTGTTCAACATACGGTTCTTGTGTGGGAACAGACAACAAATCTGAATGATTTACCCTTTAACCTCATTTCTAAGCTTCAAACTAAATACAGCCTGAATGGATTCATTTAATTCATACTGAGCTGTTCTAGTTTTTAAAGTAAAAATACAGCCTGCAAATTACAGAAATGTTTATACAGGTATGCGCTGTTTAGCCATTGCATTATGTTCTGTGAAAGAGGACCTTGACCAAAATGGACATTAGCCGGACATTACCATAGTCACGTAGCCTTTTTTTGCTACTGTACTTTTAAATATGAAGAGTATTTTCACAAGAAATTACATGCAGACGATATGTAAATGTGTCAGTGTTACTGCTGAAAACACAAGTGGAACCTTGAACTGTTATACACATGCTAAACCTTTTCTAACTTATGGAAATTCACAATAATTACAGAAAATACAGTAACATTCTGTTGGGGCCCTGTCTAGGTGAAAGCCACAACACTTAAGAGAATGGTACAGTGGGGCAAAAAAGTATTTAGTAAGCCACTGATTGTTCTCCTACTTAGAAAGATGAGAGGGGTCTGTAATTTTCATCATAGGTACACTTCAACTATGAGAGACAAAATGAGACCCTCTGTACCCTCTGCAGAAAAACAGCCCCAAAGCATGAGGTTTCACCCCCATGCTTCACAGTAGGTATGGTGTTCTTGGGATGCGACTCAGCATCCTTTTTCCTCCAAACAAGTTCAGTTGTAACCAAAAGGTTCTATTTTGGTTTCATCTCACTACATGATATTCTCCCAATCCTGTTCTGGATCATCCATATGCTCTCTGTCAAGCTTCAGACGGGCCTGGACATGTACTGGCTTAAGCAGGGGGACACGCCTGGCACTGCAGGGTCTGAGTCCCTCTCAGCGTAGTGTGTTACTGATGGTAGCCTTTGTTACTATGGTTCCAGCTCTCTGCAGGTCATTCATCAGGTCCCTTTGTGTAGTTCTGGGATTTTGTTCACCGTTCTCATGATCATTTTGATCAGTGGTTTTATATGTCTTCCATTTTCTTACAATTGCTCCTACAGTTGATTTATTCACACCAACCTGCTTGCCTATTGTAGATTCACTCTTCCCAGCCTGGTGCAGATCTACAATTTTCTCCCTGGTGTCCTTCAACACCTCTTTGGTCTTGGCCATGATTGAGTTTGGAGTCTCACTGTTTGAGGCTGTGGACAGGTGTCTTTTATACAGACAACGCAGTTAAACAGGTGCCATTATTACAGTAATGTCACGCCCCCTTCCAGCGCCGCTCCCAACACAAGTGATCTACCGCGCTCGTCCTCGCCTGCCTACTAATTACACACACCTGCTTAGGTCATTAACCCACCTCATCCCACCATACATAAACTCCTCACTCTGCACTCACCAACCGCTACACAACAAGGTTCCTACCTCGTTCAACTAGCTCATATCCTAATAAAGTGATTTTGTACCTGTCAGTTCTGCCTTCGTTCGTCTCTCTCCTGGCTGCACTTGTCTCCGGTCCTCCCTCGGCGTTACAGTTTGTGTAGCCTTAACATGGAGACAGCGGCTAGTGGCTCCAACCCCGCCGCGGATACGGCGGGTCAAATCGCCGAACTCCACTCTCACCTCCAGGAAGTGGCTCAAGTGGTGTGTCAGCTAGCAGACAACCAACGCTCGCTCGGCACGCTGGTTCCCTCTGTTGAAGCACTCACCTGGCGTGTCTCTCAGCTAACGCCACCTGCCGCTGCGCCTCCTGCCTCCGTGCCTCTTTTTCCCAGTCCACCGCGGGCACCACAGTCCGCTTATTGCTCCACCACTCCCGCTCACGGATTCCACTCCTCTCCCGGATAACGTGCCCGAACAGTACAGGGACCTGTCTCTGCTCTTCGCCAAGGATTCACCTCCTCCTCTTCCTCCACATCGCGCTTACGACTGTGCCATCGACCTCCTTCCGGGCGCACCGCTACCCAAGGCTCGTTTGTACCCTCTCTCCGCGGCTGAGGAGCAGTCCATGTCCGAGTACATCAAGGAATACCTCGACCTGGGGTTCATCCGTCCGTCGACCTCCCCCGTTTCAGCGGGATTCTTCTTCGTGCCCAAATGGGACGGGGGCCTCAGGCCGTGCATCGACTACCGGGAGCTCAACCGTATTTCTCGCAGGTACGCCTACCCGCTCCCACTGGTGCCCTCGGCCCTTGAACAGCTCCGCACTGCCCGCTGGGTTACCAAGTTAGACCTCCGGAACGCGTACAACCTGGTCCGTGTCAGAGAGGGGGACGAATGGAAAACCGCCTTCAGCACCAGCACGGGACATTACGAGTACCTGGTTATGCCCTTCGGACTGGCGAACGCTCCCTCCTTCTTCCAGGCTTTCATAAACGACGTGCTCCGAGACATGCTGGGCCGGTTTGTAACGGTTTTACCTGGACGACATCCGGTGCACTCGCCTGACTTCACCTCCCACGTCTCACACGTTCGCCAGTACTCGAAAGACTCCGTCTCCACCATCTCTCCGGGTCAAGGCCGAGAAGTGCGAGTTCCACACCCAGTCGGTGCGTTATCTGGGGTATGTGATCTCCCCCTCTGGGGTAGCCATGGACGATGCCAAACTCTCCGCCGTCCTCAACTGGCCCCCATGTCTGGTTCCATAAAGCAGCTGCAGCGTTTCCTGGGGCTTCGCCAACTTTTTACCGCCGGTTTATCAGGAATTTCAGCCGCACGGTGGCGCCCCTCACCGCGCTTTCTGCAGGGCAAGCCCTCGTTCTCTCCACTGGAACCCTGACTGCGAGCGGGCCTTCGTCACACTCAAGTCTGCCTTCGCCCGTGCCCCTGTCCTGGGCCATCCCGATCCAGATCGCCCCTTCACCCTGGAGGTTGACGCGTCGTCAGTAGGAATAGGAGCCGTTCTTTCTCAGCGTCTCGGCGCACCCTCAAAGCTGCGTCCAGTGGCGTTCTTTTCGCACAAGCTCACGCCAGCGGAACGTAACTACGATGTCGGAGACCGCGAATTGTTGGCGATCAAACTGGCCCTGGAGGAGTGGCGACACTCGGCTCGAGGGATCCAAACACCCCTTCACGGGTCTACACAGACCACAAGAACCTGGAATACATCCGCTCGGCCAAGCGCCTCAACGCCCGTCAAGCCCGCTGGTCTCTCTTTTTTCTCCCGCTTCGCGTTCACCATCACTTTTGCTGCCCGGGGTCAAAGAACACCAAGGCAGACGCACTGTCTCGCAGCCTTGACCCCAACACGACCACTCCGAAAGCACCCACATCCATTCTCCCCGGCCTCGTGCACCGTAGGCGCGATTCAATGGGACTTTTGACCGCGAACTGGACGAAGGACTCTCTCAAACACGCGTGCCGCCAAAATGCCCGCAGGGAAAGAAATTCGTTGCCCGTGAACCTCCGCGACCGCCTCCTCGCCTGGGCTCACACTTCCCTGCCTTCGGGTCCACCCTGGAGAGACCCGGACCCACCAGCTCTTGGCATCGCACTACTGGTAGGAGGACCATGCGCAGTGACGTACATCGCTTCGTGCGCTCCTGCAGCACCTGCGCTCAAGCCAAGACCCCTCGCGCTCTTTTTCGTCTGGCCTGCTCCATCCTCTGCCCGTGCCACAAAGACCCTGGTCTCACATCGCCCTGGATTTTTGTCAAGGACCTCCCATCCTCCCAAGGGTTTCACAGCCATCCTCTCAGTGATCGACCGCTTCTTCCCGCGCTGTCGCTTCATCCCTTTTCCAAAACTCACCACCGCGCTCCAGACGGCGGAATGCCTATTAGAACAGGTCTTCCACAACTTCGGCATCCCTGAAGACATCCTCTCGGATCGGGGCCCTCAGTTCACCTCTGCGTTATGGCGGGCCTTCGTGAACAAGCTGGGTTCCATCGTCAGCCTCCCTCCTCGGGGCTACCATCCCTCAGACAAATGGTCAGTGTGAACGCTCCAATCAAGAGCTCAAAAAATTCCTCAGGTGCTATTGCCTTCACAAACCCCCATGACTGGTCCGCAGTCTTTCTCCCGTGGGCTGAGATAGCCCAGAACTCCCTCTGTCACTCCTCCACCGGCCTCACACCGTTCCAATGCGTCCTAGGCTTCCAGCCTCCTTTCGTGCCCTGGGACTCCACACCCTCGGACGTCCCAGCCATGGATGACTGGTTCCACCGCAGCGAGGATGTCTGGTGTCAGGTCCACCTCAAGATTGACAAGGCCATCCGTCGTTACAAGAGGCATGCCGACCGACGCCGTCGCCCTGCTCCCGTGTCTGGTTTTTTTCACCTGGAGACCGCATCTGGCTGTCGACCCGGGGACTGCACCCACATACAGGGAAAGTACCCCGTTTTCTCCACGATTTCTGGGGTCCTTATAAGATCGTTATGGGTCCTTATAAGATCGTTAGCCGCATCAATGACGTTACATATCAGTTGCAACTGCCTTCTCACATGCGCATCTCTCCCTCGTTCCATGTC
Source organism: Ancistrus triradiatus (assembly GCA_025084515.1). Classification (NCBI taxonomy): domain Eukaryota; kingdom Metazoa; phylum Chordata; class Actinopteri; order Siluriformes; family Loricariidae; genus Ancistrus; species Ancistrus triradiatus. Next base: position 84,214 of record JAJAGP010002137.1, on the reverse strand, counting down.
TCGCTCCTGAAGCTTTGGTTCCCTGGTTCGTTGGCGGAGGCTTCTCCTGAGGTACAGCCCCGTCTGTCGATCCGTTGGGAGCTTCCACCTACACGGTCCACCGCCTCCTGGACTCCCGCAGGCGAGGTGCATCCCTCCAATACCTGGTGGAATGGGAGGGCTATGGCCCAGAAGAGAACTGCTGGGTGAACTCCAAGGACATCCTGGACCCTCTCCTCATCCGTGAGTTCCACGCCGCACGGCCCGACCGACCGGCCCCCAGGCCGCGCGGCCGTCCGCGCAGTTCCTCCTCGCTCCGCCGGGCCTCCGGCAGCCGCCGCGCCCCCGCCGGCATGAGTCCTTCGAGGGGGGGTACTGTCACGCCCCCTTCCAGCGCCGCTCCCGACACAAGCGATCTACCGCGCTCGTCCTCGCCTGCCTACTAATTACACACACCTGCTCAGGTCATTAACCCACCTCATCCCACCATACATAAACTCCTCACTCTGCACTCACCAACCGCTACACAACAAGGTTCCTACCTCATTCAACTAGCTCATATCCTAATAAAGTGATTTTGTACCTGTCAGTTCTGCCTTCGTTCGTCTCTCTCCTGGCTGCACTTGTCTCCGGTCCTCCCTCGGCGTTACAAGTAAATTCTTTAAAAATCCTGCAATGTGATTTCCTGGATTTTTTTTTCTCACTTTGTCTCTCATAGTTGAAGTGTACCTATGATGAAAATTACAGACCTCTCTCACCTTTCTAAGTAGGAGAACTTGCACAATCTGTGACTGACTAAATACTTTTTTGCCCCACTGTATGATGGACCTAATACTTGTTTGACACAATGCATGTTTGACACAATGCATTAATAGATTGTATTCCGCACAACACAGAAGATCAGCCACATGAAACAAAGACTCAGCAGTTGAATGTGAACCAGTTGATAGATTAGCAAGAAAACACAGGTAGTGGGGGACAAACAAAGGAGTACTACTTATAATAGGACAATCACATACACGTACAAACACCATTTATAGCTCCATTTACAGTATATGTAGTGGAAAGTCATCCACACAAACATGAGTAACCTGCACACAAAGTGTCTAAGCACATCAACCCAGAACAGTCTCTCATCCAAATTTGAGCTAAGGAACAAGCGAGCACACGACCGATAAGGTAGTTACACACATGGACGATGGACTTCAGCTCTTAAACTCCCGCCTCTGCTCGTGGATCTGCAGCATTGCTTGGCTGTTTATGGCTACAACATCTGGAGTTAAAAAACAGATTTTTTTCCTATAATAATTTATTATAATTGTTAAGACTTCAGACATTAAAGCCAACAGATGTTGATCTGATGGTCATTAAACAGCACTTACCTGTACATACAGTATGTCTGTCTCAGAATCCCTGATTGGTTGACTTTGTAAATGACCATCTCCAGCATCTTAAATAGGACACATTTCTTGAACAGCCTCAGCTGTAGAACTCACCTTACGCTACCTTAAGCTGAGGTTCCACGAACAAATGGAAAACAGCTGAATCTTTTGGACACCTTTTCAGAGGATGCACTAGTCTTTTTGTAAGTTTCTGACAATGAATTGATGAATGATGAATGCTCCCATTTGAGATATCCTACATTTAGGCTTATACTCTAGACATTATAATGCGTTTTTAAATTTTAAATGTAATTATTTAACTGCTTCTCAGACAGATCACATTCTTGGTCAAGAACTCTCAAGACCCCCTAAAATTTTAATACTATTGACACCTGGATGAAGCCGGAGCCACACTAAGGATCATGTATTTTGATTTCTAAAGTGCCTTCACAGTTTGTAAGGCTATATGTCAGACTCTTTCCAGCAGCTGGCTCTTACCACCGATACACAGGAGCTGCTCTAATTGGCAAACAAAAAAAGTATTGATACATTTAGGATCATACTCCAGTTTTATAAGGTGCCCCTAAAACTGTACCTGAACACAAGATGCAACCCAACTTTTTGACGTAAAGCATGCATGTTCTAGTTCCAATTTAAATGCTTATGGGTTGCAGATAAAGCTTCTAATTACAAAGGCTGAAGCCAAACTGGACACGATGATGAATTCACACAATGGCAAACTCTGAAAAAGTCTCTGAAAGTTTAAATTAAGAGAAAATAAAGGAAAGAACAGCGAGTTATAGCCTTCGGTTACGTTTCAGAGCGCAGGCCAATTTAAAAGCTGGAGATGTGGAATTAGGGGGGATTTGATGCGTTGTAAATGAAAGAGAGTGGGACACTGTCGGTGGCATCTTCAGGCGTCATTCAAGTAATGTCTTCTGGCTCGTTTGATGCATGGAAGAGAGCAGGGGTGTGAAATGAAGGATTTCAGCCGGTTCACCCCTTGAAGGGTGAGATGCAAAAAAAAAGAATTTTTTTTCTTTATTTTCAATGCTTTGTGTACATAATAAACAGAACTGAAAATAGAGACAAATCAAGATCAAATGTTTTTCCATCAATTAAAAAAAAACAATAATACCTAATTCACAAGTTATACCAACCTCAACCTCTAGGGGCAGCCTAGGACCTAAGATTCATTCATTCCCTTTCTTATCCACTTAATACTGGACAGGGTTGCAGGAAATGCGATGCCTAGCTTGCGGCATATGGCACAAGGCAGGAACAATTCTGGATAGGGCACCAATCTATCGTAGGGCAAATACGCTCACCACAGTGCCGCCCCTCACTCAGGTTAAGTCAGCTTAATTTCTATAGCACTTTTTCACACTAGAGCATTGTCTCAAGCGGCTTTACAATTTTAGATTGTCTTCTAATTTATAAGGCCAATCAAAAATTGAGCAACCCTAGGGTGACAGTGGCAAGGAAAAACTCCCTAAACTTTATAAGGAAGAAACCTTGGGAGGACCAAGACTCAAAAAGGGACCCATCATCCTTGGGCGAGTCGACTAAGGAGCCAAATAAGAGTCAGTATTAATGAATCAATATAATACACCATAACAGCTTTTTTCTATCCTTTATAATGCATTACTTAGAATTCAGGATTACTAATCCCAGCACATGAACCCCTTATGAACTGTACTCAGGTCTTATCAACCCAACTGACACTCGATTTGCCTGAAGAATAAGCAAAAATGAGAAAGATCTTCATTCCTGTTTTGAGAGGCCGCTGAGTATAAAAGCTATTCCATGTTCATTATATCTACTCTCATGAGAGTGCATACAGTCTGTGATTCTTTATCTCCTCTCTCTGTTTAGGTCTTCTCCAGATCTTTCAGAGAGCATGATCAACATGCACGGTGAGTCGAGTGTCATGCAGATAGCCTCTCTTTTTAGTAATAGAGGGAACAGGGATCGATATGGATCCGGAGATGGCTATTTGGCCACTCTTATCCCGATGAATAATGTGCCTGTCATAATAGGCGGGATAATTTATTGCTGACACTTAAAGCGTGATGATAAATAGCCTGTCGCTCAGAGCTGCTCACACCAACACACACCGTCTCAAGTTTGGTGATGTTCATTTTCTACCACCCAGACGCTGGTGAAGATTAAGGCACACATACAAATGATCACGAATATACAATAACAATAAAACACTGCATATGTTTCACAGATTTTTTCCTGACATACCAACTGGTTCTACGTCTAAACCTATTTCCCCCACTGAACGACCCTTTAAAGAAAGAACAAATAACACAAATCAGAATCAGATTTACTGGCCAAGTGTGTTCACACAAGGAATGTGGCTCCAGCTGATGGACATTCTCAAGCAAAAAGGCAAAAGACAGGCAAGTGCTGTTTATCGACCATCCGATTAACGTTTGTTCACTTTAATGACTGAGGTCTTAAATAAATAAATTATAAAAAGAAGACAAAAATCTGTCTTTTAACTTGACATTAAGGTCATAAACAGCTGTTTACCTCAACAGCCAATCAACACTGTGGATCCACGAGCAAAGGTAGGAATCAAAGTTTAAGAGCATAGTCCATCATTCGTGTGTGTGTACAACATTACCTAACTCAGTTGTGTGCTCACGCTTTGACTAGAGCTGTTCTAACTTGGTTGATGTGTGGATGACTTTCCGCTGCTTATTTGTAACAAGCTGTAATTGGCATTTATAAGTGTACAGTGGTGTGAAAAAGGGTCCAGATTTCCTAATTTTTTGAAGGTTTGTCACACTTAAGTATTTTGGAAAATCAAACCAATTTAAATATTAGACAAAGACAACACAAGTAAACACAAAATGCTGTTTTTAAATGAAGGCGTTTATTATTAAGGGAAAAAAATCCAAACCTACATGGCCCTGTGCGAAAAAGAGATTGTCCCCTAAACCTAATAACTGGTTGGGCGACCCTTAGCAGCAACAACTGCAACCAAGCGTTTGTGATAACTTGCAATGAGTCTTTTACAGCGTTGTGGAGGAATTTTGGCCACTCATCTTTGCAGAATTGTTGTAATTCAGCCACACTGGAGGGTTTTTGAGCATGAACGGATTTTTTAAGGTCATGCCACAGCATCTCACTAGGATTCTGGTCAGGACTTTGACTAGACCACTCCAAAGTCTTCATTTTGTTTTTCTTCAGCCATTCAGAGGTGGACTCACTGGTGTGTTTTGGATCATTGTCCTGCTGCAGAACCCAAGTTCGTTTCAGCTTGAGGTCACGAACAGATGGCCGGACATTCTCCTTCAGGATGTTTTGGTAGACAGCAGAATTCATAGTTCCATTTATCACAGCAAGTCTTCCAGGTCCTGAAGCAGCAAAACAGCCCCAGACCATCACACTACCACCACCATATTTTACTGTTGCTATAATGTTTTCTGAAATGCTGTGTTACTTTTACACCAGATGTAATGGGACACACACCTTCCAAAGAGTTCAACTTTTGTCTCGTCAGTCCACAGAATGTTTTCCCAAAAGTCTTGGGGATCATCAAGGTGTGTTCTGGAAAAATTGAGACAAGCTTTAATGTTCTTTTTGCTCAGAAGTGGTTTTCGTCTTGACATGCAGGCCATTTTTGCCCAGTCTCTTTCTTATGGTGGAGGCATGAACACTGACCTTAACTGAGACAAGTGAGGCCTGCAGTTCTTTGGATGTTGTTGTGGGGTCTTTTGTGACCTCTTGGATGAGTCATAGCTGCACTCTTGGGGTAATTTTGGTCAGCCGGCCACTCCTGGGAAGGTTCGGCACTGTTCCATATCTTCGCCATTTGTGGATAATGGCTCTCACTGTGGTTCCCTGGAGTCCCAAAGCTGTAGAAATGGCTTTATAACCCTTTCCAGACTGACAGATCTCAATTACTTTCTTTCTCAATTGTTCCTGAATTTCTATGGAACTCGGCATGATGTGTATTTTTTAAGGATCTTTTGGCATCCTTCACTTTGTCAGGCAGGTTCTATTTAAGTGATGTCCTGATTGAGAACAGGTGTTGCAATAATCAAACCTGGGTGTGGCTAGAGACAGTGAACTCAGGTGTGATAAACCATAGTTAAGTTAGGTTTTAACAAGGGGGGGCAATCACTTTTTCACACAGGGACATGTAGGTTTCATCCTGTTTCACAGAACATAATGTGGTCATACAATATACACAATACACCGTCTAAGCAATGTACAGATTTTAGGAGACAGTCATAATGTGCAAGTGTGTGTGGTGGAGTAACCAACAACAGTGTATGAATGTATGTATTTCATGTATGAAAATGAAATTGTGATTTAAATAGTATAGAAATAGTATTCGTACAATACAGTACTTGTACAACAGAGCAGTGTGTAGTAACTGTCTGAGAAAACATGGGGATTTTTTTGTTATAGGAAATAATACTGGTACCTATTTAAGAAGGTGACAACATGTGGAAAAAACTGGTCTTGTGTCTGATTGTTTTGGTTTTGTAACACCTGCCAGAGGGGAGGAGTTGAAAAAGGTTGTGTCTAGGTTGTGAGGAATCTATAGCCATTTTCTCTGCCTGTTTCCTGGTTCTTGAAGAGTACAAGTTCCTGGAGGGTGAACATGAGAGCACTAACAATTTTTTCTGTTGTTCTTACTTTTACTTACTTACTTACAGCCAGTGGCATGCAGTGCATACAGTGGGCACTCCTCCTGCTACCCTAACCCCTCTCACAGGAGGTCACAGACATATTGTTAATGTACAATAAAATTACCACATAAACTTAAGCTTGACTTTAAGTTATTGTATGGATTTGAAAAATACTGATCCCCACAAATGCAACTACAAATGACTTCTTCAGGCTACACCAGAGCATCAGCCGTTCTACCTGCCACCACTATGCAGACGTGTCGCCATTTTTGATGAGACTGATGACCGTGGTGTCAGCTTCAAACTTGCCTTGCCTGCTGTTTCCTGTCTGTCCAGAAGCTGGTGCTCCACTGACAGATTCCAGGGAAATATTTACAGGATGATAGTGTTGTATGCCACGCTGAATCGTTGCATATGTCCCTGGGTGGTCAAAATGTTGCATGCTGTAGTGCAGTCCCATTTTACCAGTACCTTCCACTGACCTGTACAAGGGGTCCAGCAGGTGTCCTGTGATGTTCTTCAGGTGATCCAACACCAGACGTTATATAACCACAGATGTCAGAATGACTGGTCTGTAGTCATTCAGTCCTGTGATGGAAGGTTTCTTGGGGACTTGGATGAGGCATGATGTGGACTATTGTCGTTGGGCTGGAGTGGGTGATAGCTGTGAATTTGTCCCTTTCAAACCCACAGTATTTAGGACCACAGACAGGTCATTGTTAACCTCAGTAGTTGGAGGGTGGTCTTCTGTAGTTCATATCATGCTGGCCTTTCCACACTGATGTAGGGTCATTGATTGAAAACCAGTTTTATGCTTTTCAGTGTAGCACCTTTTAGGCTCTTGGATCTCCTTTGTCAGTGAGTTTCTGTCCAGACACAGTTGTTGGCTTGTTGTTGTTGTATGTGAAGAAGGTCTTCTTTGGCACAGATCTTCACAAAAGCTGATATCATAGTGACTACCAGTTCATCCAGGTTTCCACTTGCAGCTTCAAAACCTCCATGTAGTGCAGTTAAAGCAGTCTTGAAATTTGCAGGTGCTCACCCAGAGCTTACAGTGCATTACTCACACTGACTTGGGGTGGGATGTAAACACCAACCAGAATGAAGAAAGAAAATTCCTGTGGTCAGTAAATTTGTTTACAGTTTATAGTAATTGTCTCCGAGTTGGAGTTGCTTATTAACACAGCACTGTGAAACCATACACCAACCTTCACTGACGTAGAAGCAAATTCAGCTGCCTTTTGTTTTCACTGATAGCTCCGTAACTTGATCTGTTCGGCATAGATGGAAGCCTGGCAAATGTAATCCACTGCCAGACAGAGATTCACCGCCAGACAGGCTTCAGTGAAACAGAGGGCTGCAGGTCGTTCAAGTCCTTGTTCGTCCTGTTGATGAGAAGCAGCTCCTCCATTTAGTTTGGGCATGGAGCAGAGATTTGCCAGGTTAATCAGTTCGAAATTCCCGCTCTCAAAGCTACACTTGCATAATTTTATTAAAATATTCACTTTTTATTGTTTGTGTAATATTTTTAAAGTATAGGTATGGCTGTTTAACATCCACATTGAGAGTCTGAAGTCCTCCAAATGAGCTTTGGAGGCGCTTCTGTCTGGCCACTCTGCCGTAAAGCCCAGATTGGTGGAGTGCTGCACTGATGGTTGACCTTCTGGAAGTTTCTCTCTTCTGCACACAGGATCTTTGAAGTTCAGCCAGAGTGAACATTCGGTTTTTGGTCACCTCTCTTGCCAAGGCACTTCTTGCCGATTACTTAGTTTGGTTGGCTGGCCAGCTCTAGAAAGAGTCCTGGTTGTTCCAAACTTCTTCCATTTAAGAATAAGGGAGGTCACTGTGCTTTTGGCAGCTTTCATTGGAGCAGCATTTTTTGTAGCCTTCTCCAGATCTCAATCCTGTCTCTGAGCTCTACAGGCAGTTCTTTCCTCCTCATTGCTTGGTTTTCGCTCTGATATGCACTGTTAGCTGTGAGACCTTATGTAAACAGATGGACCCTAATCAGGGTGTAGAAACATCTCAAAGATGATCAAGAGAAATGGGAGGCCCCCAGAGCTAAATTTCAAGTGTCATGGCAAAAAGGGTCTGAATACTTATGTCCATGTGAAATTTTAGTTTTTCCTTTTTTAATACATTTGCAAAAGACGTTTTAAAGTTTTCACTTTCTCATTATGGAATATTGAGGGAAGATTGAAGATCTGTATCTCATTTATGCTGATAGTGATAAATCCAATGTAACAACCAGACAACACATTTTTGTTAATCAGCTTCATGAGATGTTGATTTAGCACTGAAATCATATATCATTAATAAAATATATGCCAAAATGAAAATGTATCTTGAGCTTAAAATCATAAGGATCTAGATATGACATTTTTACTCATATTATTACTGAAAAACCCATTTCACTGTTCTACGTGTCTAAATGTTAATATTTATAAAGAAAATATTAAATATTCCATACCATATGCTCATGTTTTTAGGATGTTTCACATCTTCCTCAAAAATGTAATATTAATAAGATTCTAGTAGCCCTGCGACTGGCATCCCATCGACTGCATGGTTATTCTGTGTTTTGCACTTAAAGGTGAATTATTTGATCTCCAACTCTTATCTGTAAAGGTTCAGGAACAGAGCAGTTAGTACTTTAACATAATAAAGTTCTCTGCTGACAGAAATCTCCAAGAAGAAATTCTTCTCATCCAGTTCAGAATATCTCAAATGCTTCCATAAACTGAAAGTAACAGGAAAAAAGGAACTGATAAAAACTACAATTATGATTTTTTAAATATTCAAGCAGATGGTTGGGTAAAATCACCAAGTACTTGAGATCCTTATTGGCAGGATAAAACACTTTCAAAAATCCAATTCTCTGAAGCTTTGATGTTTCAGAGAGATAAGACGTGTTAAAATGATATGAGCTCACAGGATGGATTTAAATGTATGATAATCATACACGTTATTACAACACACCAAAGCGCTTTATCTCCCAAGTGACAAGCTGCATAAAGAAGCAGACCTGCATCTCAAAGCTCTGGCTCCTGACAGTCTGACATTGCGCTGTGCTTCGCTCTGCTTAACCTGCATAAATATTTACCTGTCATGTTAAATCCCTCAGTAAATACCAACTTATGAATAGATTCGAAATCTGCAAAGTGTTCCGAGTGCCTCAGTACCAGGGAGAAACAGTTTGTCAGATGGTCATGTCAGTTGGCCTATCGGCTCCTAATGACACAGTCTTCGCAAAAGTTTGGGCCAGCTTGTGACCAGTCATTAATTTAGTCATCTGAATTGTTTTTAGTTTCAGTCTAGTTTTACAGTGGTGCTTGAAAGTTTGTGAAGATTGTGAACCTTTAGAATTTCTATATTTCTGTATAAATATGACCTGAAACATCATCATGAGAATTTCACACAAGTCCTAAAAAGTAGATAAAGAGAACCCAGTTAAAACAACTGAGAACAAACATATTATACTTGGTCATCTATTTATTGAGGAAATGAATCCAATATTACATATTAGTGAGTGGCAAAGTATGTGACCCCTTGCTTTCAGTATCTGCTGTGACCCCCTGTGCAGCAATAACTGCAACTAAACGTTTCCTGTAACTATTGATCAGTCCTGCACATCGGGGCGCCATTCCTTTCATACAGAACAGGCTCTTCAACTCTGGGATGTTGGTGGGTTTTCCTCACATAGCGGCTCGCTTCAGGTCCTTCCACAACATTTCCATTGGATTAAGGTCAGGACTTATCGGACTGATAGCAGAAACAATAACGGCACTGGTACCAAACAAAAATCTCCATCCGTAAATAGGTGATGTCTTTAGCCTAGACTTAAAAACTTTGGAGTATCAGAGGATAATGCTCTCTGTCTCACTGCACACATTGTCGAGGAATGACCTGAGGATCATAGAGAGTTCAGGGCATTGCCATGGCCTCCAAATTTTCCACAACTCAGTCAGAGCGAGCATCTGTGGGAAGTTCTGGAACAATACGTCTGATCCATCTCACAACTTAAAGGATTATCTGTTAAGGCTGTGGTACCAGATACTACAGAGCAGCCTCAGAGGTCTTGTAGAGCCCATACCTCGGCAGGTCAGAGCTGCTTTGGACCAAGAGCATATGATAAAATGTTTGGGCTCATCAGTGTATAAATGACTTGTTAGAGTGTTTAATGTGCTACTGACTCAATGCTTTTGAGAACCAGCTACATTGTTCATAGTGATAAAGTAAGTGAAATAATATTAAGGAATTATAAAAAAGTTGGGTCATGCGATGAGCGACTGAACTCCAGTTCCTGAGTATTTGCATGTAATATGTGGTGTTTCAGTGGATTAAATGTTGATGCCTTTTGCTCTACAATAAAGAATTAAATTCTAAACTCGGAGTAAAAGTGAAGCTGATCTTGTTTCTCCGAGTCGTTCAGCTCTCTCATGGCTGCACACCTGTGGGAACGCTGATCTTCATTTCAGATAGAGCTCGTCTGTGCTTATCATTTATAGCCGTCTCGCAGTAAACAACTAAACAAAAAGTAAAGTGAGAGAGCATGATTGAGTGGGCAAGGTTCAGTCTGCGCTGTTCAACTGCTGATTCTACGCCGACTTTCATCCATCATAGCTGACAAGAAATGAATCATAACTGCGGTTCATCTTCACTTTGACTTATCAAGGGGTTTAGGAATATAATATACCTTACCGGTATGTAAATCTATAAGTAATATGATATATAAAACAAAATCTGGCCATTTCATTAGGTAAACCACCTGCTCATTCAACTGCTCGTTAATGCAATATCTAATCAACCAATCACATGGCAGAAACTCCATCCATTTAGGCATGTAGACATGGTCAAGACAACCTGCTGAAGTTCAAACTGGGCATCAGCACGGGCAAGAAAAGGTGATTTAAGTCACTTGAATGAATGCCTTCATTGTCATTGTATATTAAATAGAACAGAATGTGAATGTGGCATGGATGTTGGTGCTAGATGGGCTTGACTGAGTATTTCAGAAACTGCTGATCTACTGGAATTTTCACGTACAGCCATCTCTGCAGAGATGTTCACAGAGAATGGTCTGCAACACAAAGCTCATGTCACAAAGCTCAAATCGTCTCATACTGGTTTCTTGAACATTACAATTTACATTTACAGCATTTAGCAGACGCCCTTATACAGAGCGACTTACAATTGATACAGTCTTACAATCCAAGCAATTGTGGGTTATGGGTCTTACTCAAGGACTCAACAGTGGCAGCTTGTCCTATGACCTTCTGGTCCATAGTCCAGTACCTTACCCGCTAGGCTACCCCAGTCAGTGACTTCACTGTACTCAATCTCTACTTGGGATGTGGTGGAACAGGAGATCCACCTGCATGATGCTTTCATGTCAATATGGACCATAGTCTCTGAGGAATGTTTCCAGCAGTGGTCCAACACTGTACTAGCGAGCTGTATCTAATAACGTGACTGGTGAGTGTGTATAACAAGACTTTCAGCTTTGAAAAAGTTATTTACTTTTAGCACCATTGCCATGGAAAGGCAGAGAAAACAAAACAAACTGTGTTTTACGTATTCCGAAGAAAATACAATCGAAAACACGTTGCCATATTTCAGCTAATTGATTGCCCCAGCGCTGCAACAGTACGATGTCCTGGCGTCCCATACGCCGGCACCCTGTGTTCTCTGGGTACAGTCCTGCTACACTTAGCAGGAAAAAATGGGTTTCAAAAACAAACCAAACATTGTTTTACGTATTCCAGAACTACAACGACCAACACGTTGCCTATTTCAGCTATTGGATTTGCCCCAGCGCTGCAAACAGTAGATGTCCTGTTCCTCCCATAACGCCTGCACTGCACCCTGTTTCTTTCGTCTTGGTACTCCTCCCATTACTACCTCTAGCAGGAAAAATGGGTTTCAAAAAAACATTTCACACTGTAGAAGATCTGCTTGTTTAACCTGCTTTAAAATGGGGTTTTAATACGAGAAAAACGTTTCATCACTGATAGAAATGCTAACTTTTTTCATTATGACTTTTTAATATGACTTTAATCTTTCAAGGTTGTTAGTGTGAGACACTTCAAGGCTAAATTTGCCTGCGCATACCTCTTGCGTTTGCCTGCACTCTGGCTTCATATAATACCGCGGCCGACGCATTTTTAACTCTGCTCTAATTGGATCAGTCATTGCATTATTATAAATATTAGGTGTCCGTAATGGGGAACACTAATTCCTTTGACTAGACTAAAGGATCGCAGGCTTTGCTAATGTAATTAGAAAGCTAGCAGAGCTGAACGACTACATTTTCTTGTACTTAGCATGCGGGAGTCTGGGCTTTTGGCTGAGCAGATGTGCTGTGAAATTAATTTCCTCTGGTGTAACTGGAGTCTCTCTCTCTGTTATGCAATTTCCATTTCACAGATGATAACCTATTATCACTTTATTCAAGGGAAACGTGTTAATGGCCGTGAGGGAGGGGGTAAGGGGGGCTGAATGGAGCCTGAATTATTCATATTCACTCATTTCTATGCGCTGGCGCGGCCCTGCTCTTTTCATGCACGGCGAGAGGGCTAATGTAAACATGACCAGATCCTTGTAAATTGGCTTGTAGAGGAGACTGTTAGCATAGCGCCTGGGGACCGATGCGAGATGTGGATAACGGCTGATATCTGGAAAGTACAGCCTGTGCGTCAGCGTGTGTGTGTGTGTGTGTGTGTGTGTGTGTTGTGTTTAAACCAGGTGGTTAGAGAAGCTATAGGGAGCTTTTCACAACAGTTAGCCGTAACGTAGCCTCTTGAGAGCTTCGCTAATCATGTTTGTGCATCGCAGCCATGTGTTTTTATCTCTTTATTCAGGAAATGTTCAGGCCGTGCAGGAATTTGCGCATTAACTCTACACATGCTTGCTTCTTCGCAAACCGACTCTATTTAGATTTATGATGTATTTTATAGTACTTATTTTACAGTGCTATCACAAGGTTTTTGCCCCCTGCTGATTTCTTCTGGTTCTGCATATGTGTTACGCAAAGAAAACTTGAGCAAACACAAACATAAAACACAAAAGTTAATTTTTCTATTCACTGTCATACCAACTTTCAAGCTGGCAATTCAGGCTCAAAGCAGGAACCAAACCAGGACAGGGTGGCAGTCCATCGCAAGGGACACTAAACACACTGGGACACTAAAGATGATGTCTTTGGAATATAGAAGGAAACTGGAGTACTTGAGCACAGGGAGAACATGCAAACTTCTCTCAGGCAGCATCTGGGCTGGAACTCAAAAACCGGGTCACTGTGGCTGTGAGGCGACGGCGCTAACCACTGTGCCACCATGCCACCCTGAGTGAAGGGTATTTTAAACATGTATTCACGTTTTCAAACTGAGGTTGCGGGTGCTCTGGCATCTACCCCTACTAGAACACCGTGCACTGGTGTAAGAGTACCCAGGAAGGGATGCCAGTCCATTGAAGGGCTTGGTACAGATTGCTGATGCATTGCCAAATGATACCCAAAGTGATCTTTCCCCCTTTAGACAAAGTCAATCATGTCTGTAAGTGATGTCCAGCCAGACTGGAAGGCACTGCTGAGACTCTAAGCCAGGTCTTTGTAGAGGTGGGCTAGAGTATTCGACTGCTGCACCACCCAAGGATCTCAGATTGTTGATTGACTTGAAAAATTTAACAAAAAAATGTCCTGTGTACAAACGTTTTGGTACCCCTCCAGATGATCTTGTCTTTTTAGTAACGTCCCAGAAACTTGGACCAGTATATGGAGCATTAATTGAAAGCAGTATAGGTTTTTTATGCAAATGCAAACGCTCAGCAATCAAAGATGTAGCTGTAGTGAGAGCTCAAATGCACATGTTATACCTGTCATGATGAATCAAGGCCATCAGCCAAGGTGGGACTGTGATGGGGAGCAGTTAAGGTACTGATAGGTGGACTTGAAGGTCCAGGGGTCCAGACTTCAAATACCACCAAAAACGTTTCCCTGTAGAAGAAAAATTCAATTATGAATAAAGGCTCTTGGTTTGCCTCAGAAAACCACAGATATACTGGAGACTAAAAGGGTTAATGCAGAAAGTATACTGAGATTTTAGAGCAACATATGCCGCCTTTGAGGTGTTGTGAACAGGAATGGGAAAGTAGCAAATGCTTTACTGTCCCAACTTTTTTGGAAAGTGTTGCAGGCCTGAGATGCAGCAATGGATGTTTATTAACAAATGAAATGACAAGACAAAACGTGAAATATCTTGGGTTTATACCGTCTGCAATGAAATAAAAGTCAAATTAAATGTAAGAAACCCCGTGTTTATTTTTCATATGCATTTTCCATATCATCCCAACTTTGTCTGATTTGGGGTTGGAACAAAAATGCAAAAAATTGTGCACCCCTGGTCAAATCAGGTTTAAATATAGCCATTTTTTGCTCATTTTAATACACACTGAAAAACATATGTGTTTGGTTTACTTTAAAGATGATGCAGTGTTTTCTGTAAGGTATCAGAACTTGATGGACTTGTGGCACTTTGTCTTTATGAACTCCATACTTGCTTAATTCAGTTCACAGTCATAGTGGGTCCAGGCCTATCTCGCTCGCACTGCATTTATTACACATCCTTCTCCTCAGGGCCTGGTTCGAATCTTGGAGGGGCTTGCAATATGAAAGTTGGGTGGTGTTTTTATGGAATACCACAGTGGACAAGCATCCTGTCCAGGGTGTCTGCGCCCAGTGAATTCTGGGTTCAACTGGATGGTGTTATTTTTAGTTGAGTTTGAACTTAGAACCTTCTAATTTGTGTTCCAGAGCCTTAACTGTTGAGCCACCTTGTGTTAAACTAATATGAACATGCTTCTTGACATTTTGTTGGGTTTCAGAGTATTAAAGTAAATGGAAGGCTGTGAGCTGAAATCCCTGGTCTGTCAGAAAGCCTGACGTATTTGAAATATTGGTTTAAATACATTTTATTGTTCATATTTATTTTAGGGTGGCATAAAATGTTATGGAACCCTGGCTTTTTCTCAATTGGATATTGTTTCTTTGGAATTCGGTTTATTCTCCGTGTGGATTTCTCCGTGTTGACATTCCAGCTGCCAGTAGTTGGGTTGGCCCCTAACTATGAGTCTGTGAGTGATATTCAGAGTGTATTCCTGCCTTTCTGGAGCTCGGTAAAGATTAAGGCATGATTGCATTCATGCAGCTACATAGTATTACGTAATGTAGGACATCTAATAATAATAAAAGTCCTCAGCTTGGGTCTTGTGTCAGTAAATCCAGATATGTCTCTTGTCTGCCATCATGGGCGAATCAATAAAAGTATTTCTCTTCATCAGGAGTTCATGGCTCAGTCAACGACACGCTGATGTCTCGCGGCACAGGAACATTAAGATTGCATTTCCGTTCGAAGCCTTTTTACTGCCGAATCTAAGAGGCTCCAAATTCATGGCCAGCTCTTCTCTGAAAGCTTTAATTGAGCCTCCTTCTTAATTTTTACGACCATTAATCCAATTATATTTGACCTCAGACGTGGCCGACCTCGTCTCGTCGGCTCTACATCGCTGCCGCAGCCTCTCACCTAATTACGCTAGAGGAAGCTGCTCCTGATGATCGACCACCGTTCAGCTGGATTAAATACAATAAGAGTTTGTGTCAGAGGAGGCGAGGGCTCCCTTAAGTATTGTTGTTGTCTATAAAAGTTTTCCCTTTATATTTGACATTTTACTATAATATAAAAAACCCAGTACACTGTGTTCTGATCATTATAATAGAACAATAAAATCACATATTTAGCTTTAAAATCAGTATGATCTACACTTTAATCGTACTGTATTTAGATATGATCTTGATTTTAGACTCACAGCCTGTGAAATTATGCATTGACTTTGATATGATATTGCTAATATACTATTATATTATTATATATCAACAATGTAGTGATCTTATTAATACATATTAATAGTTACTCATATTGTCACACAAACAATTACCGAGCACTGATGTTAAAACACACAGACCAATAAGAAAATGCATTTTTAGGTTTGATCTATATGAAGTGGACACATTTCTGTAGTCACTAGATGGCGCTGCACTACTCCAGAATTGAATTCGTTTACCAGCTCGTGTTCCAACATCACTTCAGTTAATTTTCAGCAGTGTGTCCTTCACTAGTCACAGTAAACACGACATGCCGTGGCAGTATAATACCTGTACGTTATGTATTATAGATTATGTTTGTAAGCAAAATATTGAATGCATAATCCAGAGAAGCAGATCTATAATCATAAAGAACAATGAGTATACATTTATTAGAATGTAAAAGTTTTTCGGTGTGTGCATATGTGACAACAGAGCATCTTTCTATTCATTTTGCAAACATTAGAAATTGCCATGATAAAAATATTGAGAAAAATGTAAGATGTTAAATAGATATATTACTGAGCAGCCATTCATTCATTACTATATTCTTATATAAAAACACTAATAATCATAATATAAGATATGCACTCGAGCGGGCATGATATGTAGAAGTTTCTGTTAAATCTGATGATATTTTATAGCAATATGATTTTACAATAAACCAGCAAGAATCATGTGATGTCACTTATATATGTTATTTATATATATGTGAAGTTATTATTATTATTATTATTATTATATACTGTATTTATACCTGATTTAAGAACACAGCAAAAATTATAGTATTATATTTTACAATATTTCAATATTTTACAATTATACAAATCATTTTCCTATCCTTTTCTGTGGTTATCCCTTTATGTATTAATAAATGGATGTATAAGGAATGCTTAGGTCAGAAATATCTACTTAATTTGAGACAACATTGTCTGCGTGGGTTCACTCCACGTTCTACTCCAGTTACCAGTTCCACTCCAATTTCCTCCCACACTGCAAATATATGTGTTAGGTTAATTGGTTGCTCTAAATTGGATAATGGTGGGTGTGTCTGACTATTATTGATGTACTGTCCTGTCACGAATAGCCATTGATGTGGATGCAAAGCTAAACAAACACACAAACAAGCAAATTTGCATAATATATTAATCTAGGGCACATGAGAAATATTAAGGTAACAAAACCCTGCTATATTACTGAAATACATATGTATTGCCATATAATCCCTCTGTTCATTCATCTATCGACGTGTGTGTGTGTGTGTGTGTGTGTGTGTGTGTGTGTGTGTGTGTGTGTGTATGTATGTAACTATGTATCCATCAATTTATATAGTACACAATGAATGCTAAAAGTCTGAGGCCACTAGTGAAAATGCTTCTGTTTTACATTTTTTTTCATTAGAGACAATCTGATTGGCATAACAATGTGGAAAAAAAAGAAGAAATTGAATAAAATTTAATTAGCATGTGGTATGTTCCTCTTTTTGCCATAATGACAGGCTGCACATAAGCAGACATGGACTCCACAAGTTTCTGTAAAATCTGATAACGTATGTAATCCAAACATGATTTTACAATAAGCCAATAGGCATCTTGTGATGTCACTGAATGCTTTTATTCCTCTGCCTTCAAGTGACCCCATAAATAATTGATGGCGTTTAAGTCCGATGACTGTGGAAAAAAGTTAATGACAATAAGTGCTTCTTGTATTAAGCTTGTATAATAAAATAAAAAGCTACTATAATATTAAAATAAGAATATATCACAATATATTATATCGACCCATTGATCTATCTATCTATCTATCTATCTATCTATCTATTAATACGTTTTCTGTGTGTATAATGTATAATGTTTGATTACAAAAATGGTACTTATACTGATCATACAAGTAATAATATCATTTCTAAATTATAATACTTCATTAATGATAACCATAAATAATAAGTCTGTCTAGTATGTATCTGTGAGTATGGTTATTTTATAATAATATACAGTATTTATAAAAGGCTATGAGAAATGACAATGTTAAAAACATTTGGTTGTGATAATATTAAGTACTTCTGACAAAGATTAAAATATATTAGCGCCATAATGGCAATTCATTTGAGATTAAAGAAATTGTTTTTCCCCAAACAGCTACACAGCCATAAAACTACTCCATATCAACTTCACCAGAATGCATTTATTTCTTTATAATAATTCAGTAAACAAAAAAAAACACAACAAATACCAACCAGAACAATCCCTTTGTCTTGCTAAATGTTTATTTCATTGGGTACTTTTGTAAGAATCTGCATGTGCAAGCAGTTATCATGAAACTGAGTGTTAGGGTGTTTCTACTGTCACACAGTAATGAGCCTTATGAGGGAATCTCAAATCGGTTGCACTTCTGTTCGGCTAATAATGCTATTTATGGTATGTAGTACATTGAGTGATTAAGTTACTGTTTGAAACAGCCCATAAGTATTAGTGCAGCAAACGTTAAGAATTATGCATGATTAAGAATATTGTATAATTAGTATAAATATATTAATGCTAAGTTTATGAGCTGAGCCACTTTAGTACATATCCACGGCAAAGACATAGCATCATAGCACTGTGTACCACAAACGGTTAACACACAGACACCCACCCACCCACACACACACACACACAGAGATCACAGTCCCACACATCAGGAACACAAAGGCATCAGAAACTTGGCTGATGAACTGAGTCCCGTTAGAGGAGTTCTTTATTGTGCCACTGATCCATACCAATTCAAATCCATATCAATATCAATTTACTGATATCAATATCCATCCCGCTCTCAGCGGCTCCTCTCACACAGCAGCGCTTCGACATGAGAGGCGCCTCGACTCCCCAGACAACCGCCAGCTCCCTGCTTAACACACACACACACACACACACACACACACACACACACAGAGCCTCTGAGTGAGGCGTCAATAAGGCAGACCGTCTTTGAGAGAGTATCGACAGTTATCAAAAACGCCCTTGATGTAATTTCATGCCTGTCGACACTCATAGGCCATATGCCGAGCATTACAGCGAGTGTAAAGCGCTCCTGGGTCTGATCTGAAGGACTCTGCGGGGTCTCACCACTCACACAGACATACACACAGTGGCCACTTAAACCGCGTTAGTCGACGTTCCATCAAATCCCTACTTTTAACGAGACCTGCTATCGCACTCCCGAGTGCGCGTTCACAACTACTTCCAAAGTTTGATTTCTAATGAACAGCCAGGGATTCATCAAATGCCGGGATGCTGTCGCGCCTGAGGAGAGATGAGAATTTATCTTTGTGAGAGTGCTTTGCAAATGACACGTCGAGGACACCGTTCACACCCCAAGTGCACTAAAACCTTAGTTCTGCTCGTGGGGATTTCATTTCAGTCAACACCTACACGACACCTACAGAGATCCTTCCTGATGTCCGATTTAAAACCTTAAAATGTTTGGAAAAGTTGGTTTGTAACAGCAGCTGTCATCGAAACAGAAACTGGGTCTGTGTAAGTACACTTTCAAGGCTGACTGATGTGTCAGATGATATCAAAATCATTCGAGATGGCACATCAGCCTGCAAGTGACATAAGAAAAGACTAAGGAAGTGACATTAAGGACTACAGTTATATATAGAGGTATACAAGGTTTAATGTCCACCTGATCAACGTTTGTTTGCTACAAACGAGGTCTTAAGAATAATAATAGGAATTAAAAATCTCTCATATATACATATACGTCTGAATGACAGAAAACTAGTATGACTGCAAGACCTACTGACAGAAAAGAGAAAAAAAACATCATTCTTTTTCATTTTAGTTTTTGGTATGAGTTTCAAGTTTTATAAAAGATACAAAGATAAGAACAACTGTATTGTACAGTACATTACTGTATGAAATTGTTTCATATTGTATTTTAATGAATATTATTGTTTAACATTAAACACTATGTCCAAAGTATCCAACCCATGACTGTCCACTTCAGTCATCGTCCTTTTTAACAGAGCATAATGTGGTGCATACCTGTACACATAAATATTTATATGGGTGAATGTCTGTTCTCATGAAGAATTGATGTAGGTGTCATATAAAATAACGCGTCATCCACATGTGGAAACGAGTGGAATGCATAACTAAGGAGATTTGTGTTAAATTCTGCTATCATGTAATTTGACGAGCGTGAGAATAAGCAAAGTCTGCCTCCTTCTATTTAATAGCAGCTGCTTGATCAAGAATCTGTCCTAACGAAGCCAAGGCTTTGTTCCATCCAAACATCAAAGTAATTAAAGTGAAAATTAAACCTAAACAAATCATTGCGCACATGTGCCCTTGTGAGACCCACTGTAGTTGGCGGCACGCTCCTCTTTTCTCCAATTTGTGCCATACCGAGCTTCAGGAGAGCAGCTGCGGTGAGTAAAGGACCTCAGTATGTTCTCTAAGGGTAGCTGAGATATGCTCAGTGCAAGAAGTCAATGGGCTCTGGATTATGGAGCTTCCTCTATGATGAGGGATGATTTGAGTTGCAGGTGGTTGAACAGACAGTATGGATGGGATCCATAGAGGAAGGCTGGAGAAATCCTGCAAAAAAAGATAAGAAAAATAACAACAGGGTTCCATAAACCAGGACACTAACGGTTCTAATGGACAAGCCTGGGATAATGGTGTAGAAAATGAAACAATATATGGATTCTTATGGATTCTATGAGGGTCAGTTTAAAGGAAACAGAATTTGAGAAAAGACTTTCAAAACAACAGGAATTAAAGACTATAGAAATGTAATCACAGTGTTTCTTGTTGGAACATTGCATGTGCAGCGTGGCTTTGAGGAACCTGATTGGACTTTTTCCTGTGCTTATTGGGATTGATATCCTCATTGCACCGATATAAATCATCAAACGAGAGAGCGGAGCTGATCTGCAAAAAAAAAAAAAAAGAAGTTGAGAAACAATTATTTGGCCATTTAGCTCGAGTGTCTTTCGAAATGGGTCTCATTTTGCAAAGTGGGACGCGGGAACGGTGACAAATAACAGCGATTGCTGACAAAACGCTGCCGTTCACACATTCCCGAGATTGGCATCATTTGTATCAGTTTGGAGCCGAAACCTGTGATAAAGGACAATGAGAGGAGGGAGAGCAAAGCATGGATGAAGCTGAGGTGGAGTTTTCAGGGCCAAAGGTGCGGACGAAGCAGCAGCATCCTCAGACCTGGACTTAAATAATGTCCAGAGGCACAAGTTATTAACCTCTTAAAGCGTGCGGAGGCAAGTAGCAGGTCTGAGGATAGATAGAAGTGGTAATAGGGGTGTACGCAGGAGTGCCGTGCCTTTCCTCTACCCTGGGATGAGAGGAGGATGAAGGGAACAAATAAAGGAAGAAAAATAGCAAGTAATCAATGCAGTGACAGAGAGAGAGAGAGAGAGCAAGAGAGAGAGGACAAGGACGAGCTAGCTTTTCTCTCTCACTTTTAGTTTTTGATCGACGCAGCTATGATTTGTTTTTCGGAGGGAGCAAACGAGCGAGGATGCTGGTTCACATAGGGTTCAGCCATTAGCCAGGCCCCGGAGCCAGCTGGGGGCCCTGAGCGGCCTGATCAGAGCGAGCCGCGGCCTGCGCAGGCCCCAACGATTTTCACATCAAGGCGCCTGATGTACGGCCGCGTCGACCGCCAATCGCTCTGCAGCATCGATCCCCTCTTAAATGAGCCTTCCCCCGCTTTGTAGCATGAGCAATAATTAAAAAAGCAGTGCATTGATCGGCGCTAATATTATGAGAGATCGGGACGGGCACATGCTTACCTACCAAACACACCAGATTCAGCGTTCAGCGGATAGAGCAAGCACACGCATGAAGCAGATCATACCATTTATTAAAGCAGCTCATGCTCAATATGTCTCACACGCTAATTATTTCACGCGCCTTATGAAATGGATCCCTCAGGGGAAAGGGCCCAATTTATTTATTAGTGCATCTGCATACACCCAAATGAACCTGATACATAGGAGTGCTGCACCATGCATGATCCTGCTACTCCTGCAGTGCCGTCATTCACATCTCTTCTCCTCTGCTTCTTAAGGTCCTGCAGCAGAACTCGGCACATGGTGCTTAGATTCAACGAGGGAACGAACAACTACATCCCCACAGTTGGAAACACGTCTCACAAAAAAACAGACAATTTCAAAGTACAGATGTGTAGATGTTCGGCTGCTTTTCTAAATGGAAAAGTAACACAGCCTTTGAAAGGGAACTAACTTCGATATCATTTTAGCGACCCTAAAAAAATATAATCTGAAAGCAAATATCTCAAATATGCTTAAAGAGTTATGCAAAAATCCCAAATGCTGTTCGTCAGTCACTACAGGAAACATTATTGTTCTTACAGGGTGGTTATTAAATGTAAGGGCTCACGTACTGCTGGTTACAATATGCAACATTTTCTCAAATTTTTAGACTACTTATTATTATATAATACCTTAATTGTTATACTTTAAAAAATATGTTGTCTGTGTTTATATTTACAGCTTCTGTTTATTTCAGTTATAACTGCAAACCTGTTAATTAGATTAATTAATTATCAATTAGGTAACTTACTTCAATTCTTACATATATCATCTAAGCCACCCAAAGAGGTTGAGTTACTTTTTGAGTATTGGTCCTGCCATGGTTTCTTCCTTATAAAGTTTAGGGAGTTTTTCTTTGCCACTGTTGCCCTATTGCTCAATTTGTGCTTTGGGCTTAGATATTAGGAGATAATATAGAATTGTAAAGCCGCTTTGGGACAATGTTCTGTTGTAAAAAGCGCTATAGAATTAAATAGGACTTTGACTTTGACTCAAGAGATCCCCAGTTTGAGTGCCGGTTCAGACTCAGTCAGTAAGTTTGCATGTTCTACAAGTGTTATTCCAGTTTTGTCCAGGTACTCCGGTTTCCTCCCACTTTTTAAAGGCACGCATTAGGATACCTGCAGTCTCTGAAGTGTGAGTGAGTGAGTGAGTGTGTGTGCATGTGTGTCCTGTGATGGACCGGTACTCTGATAGACCCCAGCAGAGAGCGTGAATAAGCAAGTATGAAAAGTGAGTAGGTTCACATACTTTTTCCAGTGAATGATTAATGATTGACAAACTAGACACCAGCATTGGGCCACTGAGTCCCAGTAATGGCTTCTGGCTGGGTTGGGCAGCTCATGCAGACATTATTATCTGTGTATAACAGATACATATGAATAACTTGCTTTTATCTGCAGTGCCACCTTTTTGCAAATAGGAATATTTTCGAACCCCCCACTCTGTCATCCAAAAGTCACTATAATTTATTTTAAACATTGTACTTCAAACAAATTGCAAAGCTTCTTATTGAACAAATAATAAAGTGACAAATCACCTTTACAGTGGAGTTATTACAAGTGACATGCATTATGTATTTAAAAATTTTACTGTGCAACAATTTTCATTTTCCTTGCTGTGCCCCTCTTGCAACACTTTGAGAACCACTGCCCTAGTTTTTTCTCTTTAGGTTATGCTCGTGATGCTGACCAGAAAAACTGGAGTTAAAAACGATAAAATTAGTAAAGCTGTTTGATATTTAAGTTCATGTTAAAATTTAATTACTGCCAAAGTTGTGTCATTAAAGAGTAATCAGAACAGTTTTCTCTTATTAATGACTTTATTTACATGCACAGACTCTTAATGGGCTTGTTTAATAACCATATATTATGATCTAATCTTGTTATATGTCATTATGACATGTACATATAACATGCGGACATGTAACTTGTAAACCCCTTGAGCACAGAATTATGGTTACATTGATTATAACTCCATAACAGTTACTAATGAAAACTGTCACAAACACAGAGGAGACGAGCGCAGATTCACAGGAAGGCACTGGGGTTTCATTCTGAAAGGCACAGGTAACACAGCAACTAACTCAAAAAGGGTAATCCAAAATGACTCATGAGGTAGCAAGCGAGGGTTGGAAACAGTAATCCGTATAGCGGGCAGAATAATCCAAATCAGCAAGCGTGGGTTGCATGGTGTGACATTACCCCCCTCTAAGGAGTCCGAGACAGAGCAAGGACTATTCAGATGGGGACCCCTTGGACTCCCAGGGGTCTTCAATGGGCTCCTCCGGCTGGAAACGTGGCTCAGGACTGGGGTCCTACTCCTGGAGCTGGCCCTGGAGGTTCCAGGCGGTTGGCGTCTAGGGTGACCTTGTGAGACGGTAGGATGGGGCGTGGGGCGGTCAGGATGACAAGTGTGGAAGTCCGCCAGGTCTAGGATGCCACTGTATGGTACCCAGCTCCGTTCCTCGGGGCCGCACCCCTCCCAGTCCATGAGATATTGGAGAGCCCCTCCATGGCGCCGAGAATTCAGCAGCCGGCGGACCACATAAACTGGAGTGCTGTCCACCTCCACAGGTGGAAGAGGGTTGGAGACCAGAGAGACCTTGTCCAAGGGACCTAAAACAACAGGTTTAAACAGAGGGACATGGAATGAGCGACTTACTCTATAGTATCTAGGCAGATCTAACTGATAAGTAACCTCATTGATCTTATTAAGTATTTTGGAGTGGCCTATGTATTTCACATTGAGTTTTCTACTTCCCTTGGGATTTCTGAAGTCTTGTGTGGGAGCCAGACGTGGTCCCCTGTTGAGAAGATGGATGTCTCCTTGTGTCTCTGATCTGCCTGCATATTGTGTCTCTGAAGGACCAGTTGGATGTGCTGGTGTGTCAGTTCCCATACCAGTTCACTTTGTTTCATCCACTCGTCCACTGCTGGCACGTCGGTAAGAGTGGGGGTCCACGGGAGGCTGGTAACCCAGGATGCACTGGTAAGGGGTTAATCCAGTTGAAGAACTCACCAGAGAGTTCTGGGCCTTCTCAGCCCAGAGTAACAAGTCTGACCAGTCCGACTGTTTGTCGTTACATTTAAGTTAGTATGGTGGTGTTTCCTTGTGGCTTGGGTAAGTCGGTCATACTGGACATCTGGGGCTGCTGTTCAACCTGCCGGGTCCTCAACAGCCCAATACACTGAGCCAGGGAGTCAAACAAATGTTGATGTTGATCCAACGCCTGTGCTTGGTTGGTCACAGTATCCGCTAGTTCCTGGAACTCTGCTGTCTGCATCTTGGCAAAGTATTCTTTCACAAATACAGAGGAGATGATCGAGTTAAATACAAAGCAAACCAGGTGCGCTCAGTCAGTACTCTGGTGAAGGAAGTCTGGAGCGAGCTTCGGGATTGGCGGCAAGAGTCACGTGGTCTGCCATTGGATTGTGGGAATTGTAGTCTGAAGCAGTGCTACTGAACTGATGTGAGCGTGGGTTGCGTAGTGTGACAAAATGGCACAAAGGTCAGCACCGACATAGCAATGTGAGCAATTTGTGATCACTGCCAACATATCCAAGTCTTTTTATAACAGCTGTAATTCCTCTCTAAGTAAAACATATCCAATCATTCAGATTGTGCAGGACAACAGAACATACTGTCAGATAAACATTTTATATCTGCGACCTATAAATTATACGGGGTTCATTTTCGTGAGTATGTCACTGAGTTTGTCACCTCAAAGTGTGTATGCGTGTAATGCTTTTTATTATAATGAAGGAGGACGGAGTTCAACTATTTCATCCTCTGAAGATGCTCTGTTTTGGCCAGGTTGGAAAATTAAATGATACATTTGGTTATGGATTCAGTTTCAACAGATATGGACCTTCAAAATATAGAGGAAAGGGATTGGAAGAGGTGCCGAGCTGGCACCCTGAAAAATGATTAATGTTCAGCTGAATCATGATGAAAGGTTCTCAGTGACAGAAGAATTACTTGGATTGGAACATCTCTTCTAATTACAATCAAACCTCTTTATTTGAATTACCGCTGTAGCTTATGGAATATTTTATTACTTAACAAGCTTTAATAAATGACAAACAGTAAGGAAAATAGTGGCGGAGAATGGTTTCTTTCTTCTGTCTACTGCAGAGAAATGGCAAAGGGGTTGGACCAAAATGGTGAGCCATTTTAAAAGCAATAACAAAGGACGTACTTGTGTGAACAGCACATGCAAACCAGTGTATTAGCAGATGTTGCCACTTGGAGTGTGGCATCCGTCGATATGAACAAAGTCGAAGGAACACAAGCAAACCCGAGCTTTTGTTTAACTTTTATCAAATGTTTTCTTCTCATATATTTATTGCATTAAGAACTATAAAAACACTACCTTTTGATCACAATAAACTTAAATTGGCACTGCAGGATCTGAGTCTCTCTTGGCATAGTGTGTTACTGATGGTAGCCTTCGTTACTTTGGTTCCAGCTTTCTGCAGGTCATTCATCAGGTCCCTCCGTGTAGTTCTGGGATTTTTGCTCACCATTCTCATGATCATTTTGACCCCACGGGATGAGATCTTGCGTGGAGCCCCAGATCGAGGGAGATTATCAATGGTCTTGTATGTCATACAATTTCTTACAATTGCTCCCACAGTTGATTTATTCACACCAACCTGCTTGCTTATTGTAGATTCACTCTTCCCAGCCTGGTGCAGGTCTACAATTTTCTTCCTGGTGTCCTTCAACAGCTCTTTGGTCTTGGCCATGGTTGAGTTTGGAGTCTGACTGTTTGAGGCTGTGGACAGGTGTCTTTTATACAGATAAACGAGGTCAAACTGGTGCCATTAATACAGGTAACGAGTGGAGGACAGAAGAAGAAAAACTAAGAAGAACTTCTTATAAAAGAAGTTACAGGTCTGTGAGAGCCAGAAATCTTGCTTGTTTGTGGGTGACCAAATATTTATTTTCCACCATGATTTACAATTAAATTCTTTAAAAATCCTACAATGTGATTTCCTGGATTTTTTTTCTCATTTTGTCTCTTATAGCTGAAGTGTACCTATGATGAAAATTACAGACCTCTCTCATCTTTCTAAGGAGGAGAACTTGCACAATCAGTGGCCGACTAAATACTTTTTTGCCCCACTGTAAGCAGGGCTTTGCACAAATGAATGAGAGTGGAGTAAACTTGAACACCCGAATATACCTTATTACCGAAAACACCACTGCAAAGGTACAACGATGAGCTCTTGCATTTCTTGTGTTTAAACCACATGCAAAATCCTGTCAGCAGTTAGTTCATGCTACCTCAAAGCCTGTGTCACCACATATGTCATCTAGAGTGGTGTAAAGACACCCCTGGATCCTGGAGCAGTGGAATAACCACAGCCTTATAAAGCAATTTCAGATTACCTTTTTCAGTCCCCAGTAAAATACTTAATCTTCTAAATGCATCATTGTTGCTGCTCTTGGTTCTGAGGAGAGAATGTCTTATAAGATCACACTTAAAGCACAATGTGCTTGACAAAAGAGGTCAAGAAATGTGTAAAAAAGAACTCTCAATGAAGGAGGGAACCACTGCTCTCCAAACATACATTTGAAAAGGACCTGAATGTGCTTTGGACAGATTGGTGGCAGAAAAGCACCACATTATGCTCGGAAACAGGCAAAATTGGAATTGATGTAGATTTGGAGCTGTCTTTAGTGGTTTTGGTTGAGCCCAAATGCTAGAGCTCTGCTGGACAGCAGCAGAGACACCTAGTTTAGATCACCTGTCATCACCTAGAGTTTCAATCTTGTGCAACTCCAAATGATTCACTTGTATAAAGACTGACCCACTAGGAAAAAAGAAAACAATTCACTGATTACTGAGAGGGGCAAATCTTGATCACATGCAGATGATTCACTGATTCAAACACTAATCCACCAAACAAGACAGGAGCAGGTCTTGGTTATGATTGAGTAAGAATGTCGAACTGCCTAGATGTATAATGATTCACTGATTCAAACACTGATGTGCTGATTGATTCACATAGTTTCACACAGATTCAATGACTCACACAGTGTTCTCGGTCTGAGATTGGTGTGAATCTTGACCATATCCTACTGAATCACTGTGATTCATTTTCATTCACGATTCATTTAGTGCAAATACTTGACAGATTCAACCACTAACATCTGTCAACTAGAGTTTGTCATGCCCTCCCCGTGTTCACGTGGGCTTTTTCTCCAGTGTGTGATGCCCTGTGATGGACTTTGCAGGCTCTGCCATATGTAGGCCTACTGAACAGAAATAAATGAACAAATGAAAGTAAGTCACTGTGTATAAAAGTGAAACGACCCCATCAAAAATGTTACGTAACAGAGCGCCGAGCGATTGCATTCATCAGATATCTGAATGAATTTAATGTTTATTTATTTATCCAGGCTGAAGCATCCAGCTGCTATGAGACATTCATCATTCTCACCTGAAAGCAAAACATTTTTCTTTCACTCTCCCCCATGCCGCGTTATGCAGATATTTCATCTGTATCAGCCTTGTCTTGTTTCATGATATCAGCTTTATATGGAGTGAAAGGAGCGAGCGAGGAGGGGAGAAAAAATAAATACAACCTGTATCTTTATTCATCGGCTGTCCTGTTTCATTTGGGGGCCTTTGATTCCCATCGCTACCTGTCATCTGTGCCTGGTTCCCTCATATTCCTGCTTTCCCCCCCTTTTATTCCTCTCCTGGCTCCTCTCTACTCTCAGATTAGATTATCCATTCTTCACATGTGACTGCGAGTCTGTTAAGGTCATATTAAACCACGACAATCCACTTTAAATGGTTATCTACGACGTGCATTAAAAAGCTCTTTGCTGGCCTTTAAATATTGTGATTGGGTTATGGGGGGGAGGTTCGGTTTCGTAGCACTGATCTCCCTTCCCTCCCAGGAGCCCGTTTTCGGAATATAAATGGAGAATATAAATGGAGTAATATTAAAAAGGCGTGGGGCACAGAAGGAGTGCGTAATGAATAGGATTCATGAACTACCAAGGAACAGGAGGTCATGCAATGAAGTGAAATACTCTAATAACTCTGGCGCAGACACTCTAACCCCCACAGATGATGATACATTAACTGCCAGGGCTCTTGTAATTCTATTTTTGTCTTATATATATTCCTATTGCCGGGGATCAAATTGAATTAAAATCCAATGCAGTCATAATTGCTTCTTAAACGTCTCCCCTTGACCTCGAAGCTTCTCAGACGATCATCCAAAAACGTCTAATCTGGTGAAAAATAGTCCTGGACATCTCAAAGATTATCCAGCAGTCTTAATACCAGATATTAAATGCAAGAATTAATCCCACTGCTTATGATTTATTTCATCTCTCCAACGAATTACACACATAATCTTGCCCAGAGCAGAACCAATGACAATAATACTGCTGCTTGCTTCCTAGTAAAACAAAAACTTCAGGGTGTAGATGTCAATATCAGTCGTGGTTAAAGTGCTCCTGAGCTCAGAAACATGATTTGTAAAGATGTGTACCTCTGTGGACACTCATTCTGATTACATACATTACCCTGTAGGGTGAAATTAATCATCACAGAACAAAGGCACAGGCAGTTAAAGACTGTTAAAGTATTTTTAATCTGTTTCAGTCCGTTAATAGTCCGATCAGTGTATAAAATCACCAAACATTGCTTAAATATGTTTAAAAAAACTAAAGGAGATCCATTAAAGGAGAGAATCTTAAGACAACAATTCACTGATTCAGCTTGTCCACTGAATGAGAGGAGCAAATGTGAGTCATAAATGAATGATTCACTGATTCAAACACTAAACAGATGAATGCATGTGAGTGAATCTGACTCAAAACTGAATGATTCACACTGATCACTGAATCAGAGAAGAGAAAATACTCATATCCAAATAAAATCACTGATTCTGACACTAGCCTCTCAATAAAACAAGGAAAAATCTTGATTAAGAACAAATAATTAAACACAGACCATAGAGCAAGAGAGCAGTGAATCACAGACACTGACTCGCTGAATGAAAAAGGATTAAGTTTAAGTCATGTCGAACTGACTGAACCAGAGAGGAGGGAGACTAAGTCACGACTGGAAGCTTCACTGGTTTGAAAACTGATTTGCTATAAGAGAAAGGAGTGAGTCTGAGTCACGGCAAATTGATTTACTGCTTCAAACAGTGACTCACTGAAAAAGAGGAGTTAATCTACAACCCCGAATCCTTACATTTACTTTGACCTTTTATTTCATTGCAGACTGTATGAACCTCAGATATTTCATATTTTTTCTGGTCAACTTCTTTTCATTTTTTAATAATCATCCACTCCTGCATTTCAGGCCTGTAACACATTCCAAAAAAGGTGGGATGGGTGAAATGTAGGGCTAGTAATGAGGTAAAAAAGTAAATAATGAGGTGATGACAACATGTGATTATAATCATGATTTGATACAAAATCAGTATCCACGAAAGGCTGAGTCTTTGAGGAGTAAAGATGGGCAGAGGATCTCCAGTTGATCAACAAATGTGCGAGGAAATTCTTGAAATGTTTTAAAACAATGTTCCTCAAAGAAAGACTGAAAGGGATTTACATATTTCCGTCCTAACTTTTTCTGATTTGGCTTGTTTTGCATTGTCTTGTTGAAAATGCATGGACGTCCTTGGAAAAGATGTCGTCTTGAAGGCAGCTTATGTTGCTTTAAAATCTAAATGTACTTTTCTGAATTAATGCTGCATCACAGAAGTCTATGACCTTTGACAATTGCACTGACCCGACCCCATACCATGACAGAGCCTGGCCTTTGTACTTGTTGCTGATAAAAGTCTGGATGGTCCTGTTTGTCTTTGGTCGTGAGCACATGGTGTCCATTTCTTCCAAAAAAGATCTGGAATACTGATTAGTCTGACCACAATACACGTTTCCACTGTGTGATGGTCACACATAGATGCCTCCAAGCCCAGACAAGTTGATGCCGCTTCTGGACATGGTTAACATAAGGCTTGTTTTTTGCACAGTAAAGTTTTTAATGGCATTTGTGAATGCTTGATAAAGGTGTGATAAAGTAATCCCTTGCCCATGTGGTGCTATCAGCTAATGATGAATGATGTTTCTTGATGCAGTGCCGTTTGAGGCATCAGAGATCATGGATCTGCAGTTTAGGCTTGTGCCCTTGCCATTTATGCCCTGAACTTCCTCCAGATAACTTGAGTTGTTTAATGATATTATATCCTTCAGAGGGAAAATATGTAAATCACTTCAGGTTTTTCTCTGAGGAACATTGTTTTTAAACATTTCAATAATTTTATCACACATTTTTTGATAAATTGGAGATCCTCTTCCCATCTTTACTCCTCAAAGACCTTTCGTGGATACTGCTTTTGTACCAAATCATGATTCTAATCACCTGTTAACATCACCTTGAAATCAACCAGGTCTACCTCAGGCATCTCCACAGTTCTTCTAAGTGAAATCTGAAATCTGGGGGGTATTCCACAAAGCTAGCTAACTCTATAAGCCAGGCTTTTCGAAACAAGACAAGGTTAATTTTGTTCAATTTTGGTCCCACAAAAGAGGCTAAACTTAAGCCTAGTTATGTTACTATAGCAACATACAGTATGTGTTTGGACAAACCTGCTCTGTGCCAGGCTAAAGCTTAATCAATTCTACTGGCCACATAATTGCCGGCTTGAAACTGTCCCAGTAACAACGTTCCTCTGCAGGACCATCCAATAAATAGCTGTGGATGTACAGTGGTGCTTGAAAGTTTTTAACCCTTTAGAATTCTTTATATTTCTGCATAAATATGACCTAAAACATCAAATTTTCACACAAGTCCTAAAAGTAGATAAAGAGAACCCAGTTAAAACAAATGAGACAAAAATATTATATACTTGGTCATTTTATTTATTGAGGAAAATGATCCAATATTACATATTAGTTGAGTGGCAAAAGTATGTGAAACCTTTCAGTATCTGGTGTGACCCCCCTGTGCAGCAATAACTGCAGCTAAACGTTTCCTGTAGCTGTTGATCAGTCCTGCACACTGGGTTAGAGGAATTTTAGCCCATTCCTCCGTACAGAACAGCTTCAGCTCTGGGATGTTGGTGGGTTTCCTCACATTAGCTGCTCGCTTCAGGTCCTTCCACAACATTTCCATTGGATTAAGGTCAGGACTTTGACTTGGCCATTCCAAAACATGAACTTCATTCTTCTGTAACCATTCTTTGGTAGAACAGCTTGTGTGCTTAGGGTCGTTGTCTTGCTGCATGACCCACCTTCTCTTATGATTCAGTTCATGGACAGATGTCCTGATATTTTCTTTAGAATTCTCTGATATAATTCAGAATTCATTGTTTTATCAATGATGGCAAGCCGTCCTGCCCAGATGCAGCAAAAAAAACAGGGCCCAAACCATGATACTACCACCACCATGTTTCACACGATGGGATAAGGTTCTTCTGTTGTAATGCAGTGTTTCCTTTCTCCAAACATAACGTCTTTTCGTGGGGGGATTTTTAAAACAAAAAGTTCTATTTTGGTCTCATCCGTCCACAAAACATTTCTTCCAATTAGCCTTCTGGCTTGTCCACATGATCTTTAGGAAACTGCAGACGAGCAGCAATGTTCTTTTTTGGAGAGCAGTGGCTTTCCCTCCTTACAACGCTGCCATGCACACCATTGTTGTTCAGTGTTCTTCTGATGGTGGACTCATGAACATTAAACATTAACCCATGTGAAGACCCTCAGAGGCCTTCAGTTGCTTAGAAGTTACCCTGGGGTCCTTTGTGACCTCGCCAGCTTATTACAACACCCTGCTCTTGGAGTGATCCTGTTGGGTCGACCACTCCTGGGGAGGGTAAAACAATGGTCTTGAATTTCTTCCATTTGCACACAATCTGTCTGACTGTGGATTGGTGAAGTACAAACTCTTTAGAGATGGTTTTGTAACCTTTTCCAGCCTGATGAGCATGAACAACTCTTTCTGAGGCTCTCAGAAATCTCCTTTGTTCGTGCCATGATACACTTCCACAAACATGTGTTGTGAAGAGCAGACTTTGATAGATCCCTGTTCTTTAAATAAAACAGGGTGCCCACTCACACCTGATGGAAAACACCTGATTCTAATTTCACCTTCAAATTAACTGCTAATCCTAGAGGTTCACATACTTTTGCCACTCACTAATATGTAATATTGGGTCATTTTCCTCAATAAATAAATGACCAAGTATAATATTTTTGTCTCATTTGATTAACTGGATTCTCTTTATCTACTTTTAGGACTTGTGTGAAAATCTGATGATGTTTTCAAGCACCACTGTGTTTTGGAAGACTGACAACTAACATTTATTAAAATGTAATTTTTACCTTTACTTAATTACAGTACAAGAAACAAACAAAAAAGCATGCTTTTACATTTCGATCTTCAAAGTGCACATTCACTGTCAATGAGTTAAGTTTATGTGCTTTTTAAATTTTTTTTTTTTTTTATTGAAACAAATTCAAATTGGTGTAAACTGAAATTTCCAGATATGCTGATGTGATGTATTGTGGACCATGACTGCCAGTTAAATGCTTTTAGAACATTTATTTGTACCCAAGTATACTATTATTAAATGCCTGAATAAATAACCTTTCACTTAAGTATATTTTTGGCTCCATCCATCCTCTTTTAACTGAGTATAAACTTAATACAAGCTTTTATATTAAAACATATAGCACAATGAAATTCATATTTTTGATTCTATATGAAACTGATTGCCAAGGCTGTTTAAATACAGTGTGCACACACGTGATCTTCGATTACAAAAGCCGGGCTTGAAGTAGTGATAATAGAAAGGAACTGAAAGGGATTGTTTGGCTAACTTAAGCGAGACTTTTATAAATATGTGGCTTTTATAAAGGAATACCCCTCCATATTCCTATCCAAATTAGTCTCACTTATTGGGGCACTTTTGTTTTGAGCTCAGAGCTCAGTATCTTAGAATTAAGATTCATATTCAATATGATAAAGAAGAAACCTGAGTGCTTGTGTACTAGTAGTTGAAATAACCTACTAGTTACTAGTTTAATAGATCTTAGATGAAGATCAGACCACGTTTAATGATTAATAGACCCAGAAATCCAGGTCATGATGTTATGCTGATGTGATGGTGATGTTACAGTGATGTCAGGCAGCATGGACGAAGCTCAAACACTCAGAGTGTGTGCACGGTGTGCAATCAAATTGTGAAAATGGTTCAGCGGCGATGACACAGGCTAGCTGAGCACAATAGTTTTCTGGATCTGACCCTGACCAGGAGTGACGAGGAGAATGGAATCGAGAAGAGGAAACGGAGCGAGATTGAGAGAGAGTCAAACACAAAGAGACACCAGAAGTGTGAGAACAAAACAGGAGTGTGTGTGTGTGTGTGTGTGTGTCTGCGCGTGTGTGCAAGAGAGGAGAGTCTCAGCTGCACTCCACAATCACTTTTCGGCATCTCCAGTCCCTCGTCCAAACGCCATTAATACAAGTGTCAGGTGGAGAAGGAGCTGGGCGACGCCTCTGACTGGGTCTGGATGAAAAGCTTTCAGAGATGGACCTGTCCGGGATTCTCTCTCTCTCTCTCTCTCTCTCTCTCTCTCTCTCTCGCACTCTTGCCGTTTATTTGTGTAAAGATTAAATTGCACATGATTTCTAATGTTTCCTCCTCCTGCGCCTGTCAGAGGTCGTTGACCTCGGCTCGGTTCAGATAATAGATACATCCCGCGCTCCTCCGCCGCTGGAATTTTGCTCTGCCACAGTCCAGTGACTCGCCATTGTCACCCAGTCGCAGGCAATTAAGTAAAATAGTGCGCGCGGGGCCCACGCCGCGTCCTTTCAATATTTATTACGTCCTCTTGCGCAAAGAGCCATTTAGCCAGCGGATCTGAAATGATCTCTAATGCAATTACAGGCGCATTTAGAATGCGCATTAGTGGCAATCTTCAGTCCTCACAAACAACGCGACAGGAGATAACAGATAGAACAGAGAGAGAGCGAGAGAGAGAGAGAGAGAGAGAGAGAGAGAGAGAGAGAGTGTGAGAGGGAGGACCAGTCAACAGTCAAGAATAAATGATTCCCTAAAAACCCAGATTTTGTCCAAACATTGGTTAGAATAGAAAGGAAGAAACTATTTGGGGAAACTGTAGATGTTTGGATTGATTGTTTTCATGTTTGCTTTATATATTCATTTTATTTTTTGTTTTAAGATTCATTTAACTTTTTACACACATGGGTTGTACCAAATAGCCTAAAAATTAACTGCATGGTGGCATTGTTACCAACAAACCCATTAACCTTAGCCTACCTCCTATTTCAGTGTTATCAGTAAACCCACGTCTTTACATGGAACTACAGAGCGCTTAAAGTAGCCTTACATTTTGCTGTGTCGGTACAGGGCTGGTATATCCAATCTGTATAGAATCTAACTCTGCATTTTGCTTGCCAAATGAGTGGGAGTGTCTTCAGAGGCTTTAGCTGGAGTTTTCCACATTTACAGACTTTGCCATACAGCATTCAAGTAATGATTAAGGAAACATAGTTCGGAAAAATAATTTACAAAATGAAAAACTACAATAACAGGGTTGGAAAAGTGAGCAGCCTCCTGATTAATACTTTATAGAGTCACCTTTTGCTTTAATTACAGCCATCAATCTGATTGGGAATGTGCTTACCAGCTTTGCATGCCTAGATTGGGGAATTTTTGCCCATTCTTCCATGAAAATTGTTCAAGGTTCAGTCAAATTTCGTGGTGACCAGCAATGCACTGCTCTCTACAAGTCCCTCCAAAGATTTAGGTCAGGACTCCGACTTGCCCAACGTAGGACACCCACCTTCCTTTCCTTAACCTCTTGAGACCTCATTACCCTCTTCGGAGCTCTGATTTTCTTATGTATAAAAACTGAGCACCGTCTTCGAACAGGAGGTATTTTTGTTTTTGTGAAATACTCAATAGTGTCTACAAATGAGGACTGAGTTAAGCCGAATGAAGTATATAGTGTAGCAAATCCAAAACATCATGTCCTCATGTGGGGACGGGAGTTCTCGGGAGGTTAAGCAACTGTTTTGTTTCTTTGGCAGTGCGTTTAGGGTTGCTGTCGTGCAGGGAGGTGAACCTCCTGCCGATTTTTAGCAAAAGGTTGAATATTTTCCTCAAGAATTTGAATTTACTTGGTAGCAACCATTTTCTCTTCAGTCCTGACCAGTTGCCCAGTTCCTGCTGAGAGATAAACCCCCATAAGATAATGTTGCCATCACCATGCTTCACGGTAGGTATGGTGTATATTCAGTGGTGTGCTGTGTATGGATTTTACCAAACATAGTTCAATCATGGTTTCATCTTGCCATAAATCCTTTGCCACATGGCATTAGAGATTTTTTGGCAAAGCATAAACAAGACTCAGTGTGGCAGTCTGTCTTGCTACTCGGACATACAGGCCAGTTTTGTGTAAAGTTTGTGAGATTGCAGTGAGGTACACAGAATGACCAATGTCAGCCATACACACTTGTAAGTCCTTTAAAGTTGTCATTGGCCCCTTGGTAGTTTCCCTGATCAGGATCCTCTTGATTCGGTCATCCAGTTTGGAAGGACAACCTGATCTTATAAAATGTTGGTGATTCCCTACACTCTTTACTTCTTCATAACGCTCTGAACGGTACTCACAGGGAGAGTTAAAGCCACTGAAATCTTCTGTATCCTTCTCCTAACATGGAGCTTTTTGGAATGTAGACATTATTTTCATTTTCATGGATTAATGTGACAAAAGGCAAAGATTTCAATAAGGTATGATGATTTCCTATAGGCACTGTATACAGTTCAAATGTACATCACTGTATGTAATTGTATCCCTCAGTTATTATTATTAGTAGTAGTTTTAACTATTTCTCTGTTCAAAATGCTACACTGGCACAACGAGAGGGAGGTGCATCCCAGCAGCAACTCTTCCACTGACTCTTGCCTTGTAACTTCATAATGTGGACTAAAAATAAAGTAAAATAACATAATAAAGTTTCAATCCTGATTTTCCTTGGGCAGAGACCAATCCATTGCAGGGCTGAGTAGGGGTCTCTGCTGCAGCACTAGGGGATGATCCCCCAACCAACCTCCCTCAGACACAGCCAATCTTTCCTGCATGTGGCTCCCGACCTGTCCAGATGGCACTGCCAGGATTCAAACCCAAGTCGTGGTGGTGGTAGACTAGCTTATTAGACTGTTGTACCACCCCAGCGCCAACCAAATAAATACTGTTAACAATTATTGTCAGCAGCTCCAGTGGCTCAGTAGTAAGAACCAGCTGCTGGTAATACAGTAGGTTTGAATCCTGTGTGGAACTTGCAGCACAAAGGTTGGTTGGTACAAATAGACTGGCGCCCTGTCTGTGCCCAGTGAATTCCAGGATAATCTCCAGAAATTCATGACCCTGATCAGATTAAGTAGGGGTAAAACAGAATGGTTTGCATTTTGTGATGCATCCGGTGATCCAGAAGGTCCAGAACCCTCCAAGAACCACTTCTAATTTGTATTCTATTTGCTTTACAGATGCTAAATATATTTCTTACAAATAAAGAATTCATAGGTAAAGTGTTTCATGAGTCTTTTTAAAAAACATCTGGCCAATCCATGACTCTAAAGGTACCAAACAAAGCACCTTCACTCAAACAGCACTATGACCCTCAGATGAAGGTTACAGGAGGAGACTCCAGACTGTCTGGACGATCTCGTTCCCTGAAGCGTCCCGTCTGGAGGCAACATGG
This sequence comes from Ancistrus triradiatus, assembly GCA_025084515.1. Taxonomy (NCBI): domain Eukaryota; kingdom Metazoa; phylum Chordata; class Actinopteri; order Siluriformes; family Loricariidae; genus Ancistrus; species Ancistrus triradiatus. The sequence goes on along the minus strand of JAJAGP010002137.1, from coordinate 46,665 downwards.
AGCCTCTGTCTGCCTCTCGTAATTGACCGCACATTTTGATAAGACAGAGCTCTGTGATCTGAGACTGTCTGTCCATCTCACTGATGCTCACAGAAACAAACATCCTCAATACCTGATCAATTATTGTGTTAAGATAACCAGAGACCAGGATCCTGACAAGGATTTTCTTTCTCATTTTGTCTCTCATAGTTGAAGTGTACCTGTGATGAAAATGACAGACCTCTCTCATCTTTCTAAGTCGGAGAACTTGCACAATCAGTAACTGAATAAATACTTTTTTGCCCCACTGTATGAGAAGCTCTGCCTTAAAGGTGCATTGTGTAGAATCTGGTTCTAGTGGTCATCAGGTGAACTACAACAACACCCGAACAGTTTATTTACCTCCCAGCTCCATCTCACACTTACTCAAAGCTCTGAGTCTATTCTGGTTGGTGCAGTTCATCTGAATGGATGTTATGTTTTCTCATGTACATGTCTTTTATCTCTTTTTTATTTAGACAGTTCTAGTAAGGCATCTAACGAAGCACAAATTACAGCTGACACATGACAACCATCTCAAGGGTGCACGCGGCAAAAATTTTTACATTTACATTTACATTTACAGCATTTAGCAGACACCCTTATCCAGAGCGACTTACAATTGGTACAGTCTTACAATCCAAGCAATTGTGGGTTAAGGGTCTTGCTCAAGACAGTGGCAGCTTGGCAGAGGTGGGATTTGAACCATGGACCTTCTGGTCCAAAGTCCAGTACCTTACCCGCTAGGCTACCACAGTCCAGGATGAAGCAGTCGCAGTGGTTCCATCTCTTTTTGTAAGCGTGCGATTTTTTTTGTAGATTCACGCTTTTGAGGACGCTCTTGCAGAGCAGGTACACCTTCACAGGCATTTATATGATACATCTATGAGAGATTATGGAGATACTCAGATGGTTTACTTGAAACGGAAGCATCAAGTATACCCAAGCGTTGGTTCAGGTTTGTGCACCGTGTGTGTTTATTAATCAGACACTAGAGGTTTTTCCATGCCTCTGGGATAGTAAATTCCTTCTGTGATGAAGATAGGAGGCATGTGGTAGAGTAGTTGTAAGCAGCCAAGGGAGGTGATTGGAAGCTCAGTCGACAAAGTCTTCAGCTGAGTGATGTTTACTTTATTATTCTTTCTTTTATCCCATTAAAACATAAGCCAGCCAAATCACATGTGAAAGTTCACGAGCTTTTCGAACAAATGAACAAAGAGAAAAAAGTCCCCTGTGGCATTATTTCAGTGCTTTCCTTGTCATCTCCACTGGCAAAGTTTTGGAGCTTCACGCAGCTCACAAGACTCTAAAGATGGTGCTAAAATATAGTGCATGGAGGAATGGGCCAAAATACCAGCTACAGTGTGTGCAAACCTGGTGAGGACTTACGTTTGACATCCATCATTGCCAACAAAGGTTATGTTACAAAGTATTGAGTTGAACTTTTGTTATTGACCAAATACTTATTTTCCACCATAATTTACAATTGAATTCTTTAAAAATCCTACAATGTGATTTCCTGGATTTTTTTTCTCATGTTGTCTCTCATAGTTGAAGTATAGCTATGATGAAAATTACAAACCTCTCTCATCTTTCTAAGTAGGAGAACTTGCACAATCAGTGGCTGGCTAAATACTTGTTTGCCCCACTGTAACTATTGTTTTACTGCATTACTGAATGCTGCCATGTCTAGAGACGTGTGATTTAGGAGCATGTATTAAAAAAATCTACAGTTTTCTGTATTTATTGGTTCATCATGTTTGAAAATGTTTTTATTCTGTTGTCGATTCTGTATTTGTTGTTTTCTGCAGATTCATGTAGCACAAACCATCATGTACCCTCAGTGTCATGGATGTGTACCTCTTGCCCTCAATAAAGGACATTCTGTTTTAAAAATTGGGTTAAAACTGCTTTTTAAAGAGAAACCTTTTAGTTTAAGTACATTTAGAAGCATGTACTTTCATACTTGTACTTCAGTAAATATATAAGCAAATACTTCAACTCTTACTTGAGTATTTTTAGTAGTACTTTTACTTAAATAAAGAACTAGCACACTTCTTCCTCCTCCATCAACCAAGCCAAATTTAGCTCACATAACAACCAGGGTTGAGAAAAGAGAAAACCAGCACAAACCATAATAACAATTGCAACGCAACCAAACCCATCTTTGTGCCACTGCACGGGCCTTTATCCAGGAAGCCACACTGGGTCCTCCTGAAGAACCAATCAGCTCTCACCACTTCAAGTAGCTGCACCTGTACTGCATTAGCTAGAGTAACTGAGACCCGAGAGGGAACACAGTAACCATGTTATTGGCTGAACAGAGAGAACTAGAAATGAATAAGAAAGTAGAAAAATAAACACAAAACCCCAGTTCTCTGACAAGTAACATCCAGTAAATTGAATTTTGTAGTTTGTGTTTCCTCATCTTGATGGTTTTCATCATCTTATCGCCATAAACAGACCGTTTGTAATATTTTCACAAATATTAATTAACATTAGAAACACTTACCGGTATGTATTAATTCATTTTAACCTCACACGGGCCTTAGCTGATTATATAATGATTTTATTTATATATTAAAACTGAATATGAATAATAAAGGATATTTGTTATTTACTTACTTATTTACATAAATATACAATTGATGATAGTCATCTAGTTACATAAACATATTTATTTATGATATACAGGTTATCTTCTTACAGTGATCCTTTAAGTTTTGTGAAACCTTTACAACCTGCTTTATTTCTGCATAGATATGACATAAATCATCACCATATTTTCACAAACTCTCAAACGTCATCATCAACGTCAAGCCACAGTCATACAGATTGTGTACAAATGGGGGAAATTCAAGATCATTGTTACCCATCCCAGTAGTGATTGACCGACAAAGATCACCCCAAGAGCACGGTGTGTAAATAGACTCTGAGGAAACAAAGGAACTCAGGGTAACTTCCATGCAACTAAATGCCTTACTCACATTGGCTAACATTAGTGTTCATTAGTCTACCAACAGGAGAACGCTGAGCAACAGTGGTGTGCCTGGCAAAGTTTCACACAAAGTATTGGAAAATACATTGAGAGAAAAAAAAAAGAAAAAAAAAATATATATATAAACATTTAAAAAAATACATTTGCATACTTAATTTTTTTTTTTCTATGAAGTTTTTGCTTTCCTTTTTATTTTCTCAGATTTTTCTCATAGCGTCTTTTGCTTCTGGGACCATTCTTTAAAGCACCATGCTTGACTTTTGGCACCTTTTTACGGAAGGCGGGGTCTTAAAGGAAGGCGTTCACCTTAAATCTCTATTGGTTTAATACTTTTGGAGTGGCACATGATGCTTTGAAACCGGGCCACGTTTACCATGAGCTACGGTAAGCGGAAAGTTACATTCGACTTGGAAAAAAAGCACCATTTTTATCATAAATTTTTTTTTTGACAAATCAAACCTTTACCAACAGATGTGTATTAAATATTTAAAAGCTTCTTGCATTTTCTGAGTTACAATGTTTCTTATAAACATTTGTTTAACTGGGCTCTCCACTATTAGGACTTGTGTGAAAATCTGATGATGTTTTAGGTCATATTTATGCAGAAATATAGAAAATTCTAAAGGGTTCACAAACTTTCAAGCACCACTGTATATTTATAAAGGATATGCCGCAATTTAATTAATTCACTTATTATAAATTATATATGTCTTTATATAATATGTCTTTATATAATATGTCTTTATTTATTCACCTAAGTAGTAATTCTCCTTTTCCCTTTATTTACATTTCATGGAAATCCAAATTTGAAACAAATATTTATCTATTTACCATCTATTTGAATATCTTCTTTGAATATTTCACATGGACAAAGACTAAAAAACAATAATACAACTAGGTACTTATTTTACGCTGTTCAAGTCACCTATATGATGAGTTAAATGAGTTAAATTCAGAACTATAATATCAGTGAACTAATTAAATGGCTCGTATGTTGCTGCATTGTGCTGTGCTGTGATGTAAAGCTCTTTTCCGGTCTGCATCATCGTTCCTGATCTGTTATTCTGCTCTTTTCTTCTCTGGTGTATCTCAGCCTTTGTGTTCTTCTCATGAAAAGCCGAAGGGTCAAAGGGCATTGTGCTGATGGATTATGGGATTGTGGTGTGGCCCGCTCTTGCTGACAGGCTTTATTGGTCGGGAGGATGAGCTTGTAACCCTTTATATAATTATTGTATTAAAGCTGATGTGCCCCGGCCTGGCAGGCACTTGTCCCTGGATCAATGTGGAGATAATTTCAGAAATGAATAGTTAGTATCGATCCGCTCCCCCTTAGTGATGGCTTATCAGCAAGCCGGACAGGTCGCTGTAGATTATTGCGCCAATGTCATTTATGGCCTCTATGATAGTATTTGTATTTTTGGAGCCCGGTGATTCAAACAAAGGCAATTCAATTTGCAATGGATTTCTCCCTGTCGTTTTTCCCGTTTGCTCCGAGTCTCTCGAACACAATCAGCAATAAATCACAATCTTTTTGTGCTGCTGCAGTGTGGGTGTGTGTTTTTCCTAGAGGTGAATGGAGGGCCACAGAAAGGCCAGGCTGCTGTACTTGAACCCATGGCTGAGGGATTCATTCAGACATGGGTCCAGTTTAAATCCGGATTTCCATATGGTGTGTGTAAAAATGACTTCAGAACAGCTTCAAAACAAACACTCCTGATTTACTTCTGTCTGAAGATGCTTGTGTTATGAGTTAAATAGCAGAATTTGATAATAAAGTTGTAATTCATATGTCGTTGCAGACAATATGAACCCAAGATATTTCATGTTTTGTCTGGTTGGGATGGTAAAACATTTACCACTTTGTAGTGTTGCCAACAATTAAAAGACATGTTTGCACAACGGATACTAAGTGATTTAGTGTTTCAGGTGTTATTTTGTCCCATTCCTTCTGCAAACATGTCTTAAGATGTGCAATGGTACGGGTTGTCAGTGTCAAAATTTTCCACACACTCTCTATTGGGCACAGGTCAGGACTGCAGGCAGGCCATTTCAGTACTCGTACCCTCTTCTTCCACCATCATACCTTATGTGCTGTAATGTGTGAGGCATGTGGTTTTGCATTGTCTTGTTGAAAAATGCATGGACGTCCCTGAAAAAGATCTCAGTGTATTTTTCTGCATTAATTCTGCTAACACAGAAGTATGAATTATTTTTGCCAAGGTCACTGACCCGACCCCATACCATGACAGAGCTTTTGGACTTGTTGCCGATAGCAGTCAGGATGGTCCTTTTCGTCTTTGGTCCAAAGCACACGGCATCCATTTAATCCAAAAAAAGATCTGGAATACTGATTCATCTAACCACAACACACTTTTCCACTGTGTGATGGTCTATCCTAGATGCCTCTGAGCCCAGAGAAGTTGATGCCACTTCTGCACATGGTTAACATAATGCTTTTGCCAAAAATTACACACAAAAACACGGCTAATACAATCCCAAATCAAAGGAAGTTGGGACAGTATGGAAAATGCACATTAAAACAGCAATGCATCTTACAGTAAAGTTTTAAGTGGCATTTGTGAATGTAACTCTGTATTGTAGAGCTTGATAAAGTAATCCCTTGCCCATGTGGTTCTATCAGTTATTGATGAATGATGCAGTGCTGTTTGAAAGTCCTCCAGATTCATTGAATCACAGAATGATGTTATGTACTGTAGAGAGAGAAATATACACATCTCTTCCAATCTTCCTTTGAGGAACACTGGTGATCCTCTGCCCATCTTTACTCCTCAAAGACTCATTCGTGGTTACTACTTTTGTACCAAATCATGATTACAATCACCTGTTGACATCACCTGTTTGAAATCAAACCATTATTTCATTTTTTAACCTCATTACTAGCCCGAAATTTCCCCTGTGCCAACTTTTTTGGAATGTCTTGCAGGCCTGAAATGTATAAATGAATGTTTATTAACAAATTAAATTATGTTAACGACACTAAACATGAAATATCTTGGGTTCATACTGTCTGCAATGAAACAAAAGTCAAAGTAAATGTAAAAACACACAGTTTTTTATGTGCATTTTCCATACGGTTCCAACTTCTTTTGATTTGGGATTGTATTACTCATGTTTTTGGTGTAATTTTTGACTGTCTACAAACTTTTGGTAATGTAGTGCACATTTTAGACAGTTGTAAACCAGGGCCTGGTGGATATCTGGGAGTCAACTCCCAAACACACAATGAGCTCCATGAAGAAATGATTTGTGGAGGGATCAACTGGATCTGGAATTCGACTGAGAGCCAATGTCAAACCAACAGTGATCCAGTCATGTTCCATAATGTAGTAGAAAGCCAAAAATGAGAATGATGGGACACATCTAAGAGCAGTGTGCTCATGGGGAATCACTCCACAAAATGTAATTTACTCACTATTGGTCAGTTTGACCCCTGACCTCAATCACTTGACATGGTTACCTCGGTAACTCTAGGAGACAGAATCACATAGGATGGTGAAACAGTTCAAGTATACGAGAGAATTTTAATTCTAATTTGCCATTTTAAGTGCATTTCCATCTTATAAATATAGGACGTGTATCATATCACTCTGTCATGACAATTTTATGCAAATCTTTGCAGGAAACAAACTTCAATCTGCCATATTTATACAAATTCTAAACGATTTGAGGTATTACAAAAATACATTCATACAAGCTATATTTTATGTCTAATTTAGTCATATTTAAGTTTGTTGCCTCCACCTTTTTGTAACTTCTTTTCATTAAGAAAATCAGTAGTTTGACCAGAGGGGGTCCAAACCTTTACAAAAGTCATACCCAAATTCAGATTTTACTGTACAATAATATGAATTAGTCACTCCAATTCTATTTTAAGGCCAGCAGAGGTTGCTGTTCCAGCAGCAGGGGAGGATTCCAAGTGGTCTCCCCTCCCTCAGACACAGTCATACACAATCATGCCTGAAGGTAATGCCCAATCTGGACAAAAGCACCATCAGGACTCATCAGGACAAACTGAAATCTACATCATCCAAGTGTCATTATATATAACCACGTACTACATATATATTTGAATGTAAATATGACCTGTTTTTACTATATTTATCATGGACTTAAATACTGCTTTGATATATTGTCTGCGAAAAAATGCTCATCAGACAAAAAGCTGATTTATGCACACACACACACACACACACACACACACACACACACACGCACGCTGACCCATCTGTTCCAGATAATAGGTGGATAATAATCACCCCGACCCCGTCATCCATCATAACTGCACCACGTCCTCATTTTTTCACCCTCTGACAGCTTAATTACAGTCAATCAGGTCCAAAGTGTTCACACTCAAACCCTAATTAGTGAGAGTTACATTGTGCTAATAGGATGACGAGTGGATGAATAAATGAATGTCATATCTCTATCCAATTAAGCTCTGTGATGAATTAATTAACAGTACAGAGAGCGGGTTAGTGTATTATACATGCCACAGCTCATTCACAGTGACACCGAACATCACATGATTAATGCACATGCATCATGCCAGGATTAAATATTCATTAATTAAAATGAAACTTAAACACAATAAAGATTTGAGTTGGTTATTAACAAACAGAAGGAAATATACAGGCCTGAGTTGAGCTGGTATGATTTTTATTATATACAGTGGTTTGTGCTTAAAAGGTTGTGAACCCTTTAGAATTTCTATATTTCTGCATGAATATGACCTAAAACCTCATCAGATTTTCACACAAGTTCTAAAAGTAGATAAAGAGAACCCAGTTAAACTTATTTAACAATTATTGAGGAAAATGATTCAATATTACATGTTATTGAGTGGCTTTGAGTATCTGCTGTGGCCCCCCTGTGCAGCAATAACTGCAACTAAACATTTCCTGTGACTTTTGATCAGTTGGAGGAATTTTAGCCCATTCCTTCGTACAGAACAGCTTCAGCTCTGGGATGTTGGTGGGTTTCCTCACATTAGCTGCTCGCTTCAGGTCCTTCCAAAACATTTCGATTGGATTAAGGTCAGGACTTTGACTTGGTCATTCCAAAACATGAACTTTATTCTTCTTTAACCATTCTTTGGTAGAACGACTTGTGTGCTTAGGGTCGTTGTCTTGCTGCATGACCCACCTTCTCTTGATATTCAGTTCATGGACAGATGTCCTGACATTTTCCTTTAGAATTCTCTGATATAATTCAGAATTCATTGTTCCATCAATGATGGCAAGCGTTTCTGGCCCAGATGCAGCAAAACGGACCCAAACCATGATACTACCACCACCATGTTTCACAGATGGGATAAGGTTCTTCTCCAAACATAACGTTTTTCTTTTAAAACAAAAAGTTCTATTTTGGTCTCATCCGTCCACAAAACATTCTTCCAATAGCCTTCTGGCTTGTCCACGTGATCTTTAGCAAACTGCAGACGAGCAGCAATGTTCTTTTTGGAGAGCAGTGGCTTTCTCCTTGCAACCCTTCCATGCACACCATTGTTGTTCAGTGTTCTTCTGATGGTGGACTCATGAACATTAACATTAGCCAAAGTGAGAGAGGCCATCAGTTGCTTAGAAGTTACCCTGGGGTCCTTTGTGACCTCGCCAACTATTACACGCCTTGTTCTTGAAGTGATCTTTGTTGGTTGGTTACTCCTGGGGAGGGTAACAATGGTCCTGAATTTCCTCCATTTGTACACAATCTGTCTGACTGTGGATTGGTGGAGTCCAAACTCTTTAGAGCTGGTTTTGTAACCTTTTCCAGCCTGATGAGCATCAACAACTCTTTTTTTGAGGTCCTCAGAAATCTCCTTTGTCCATGCCATGATACACTTCCACAAACGTGTTGTGAAGAGCAGACTTTGCTAGATCCCTGTTCTTTAAATAAAACAGGGTGCCCACTCACACCTGATTGTCATCCCGTTGATTGATAGCACCTGACTCTAATTTCACCTTCAAATTAACTGCTGATCCTAAAGGTTCACATACTTTTGCCACTGACTAATATGTAATACTGGATCATTTTCCTCAATGTGTGTGTGTGTGTGTATATATAGCAGTAAATGAACAGCAAAAAGAAAGTTGCTTATAGATTAAAATGAGCCGTTCTGCATCATTTCTTGTTGCAGTGACTCACATTTTATCTGCTAAATTTATTCATGACCAGTAGAGACAGAATCTGATTTCCTTATACATTGAATTAATCCACATTCTGAGGCTACAATCAAACATGAGAGTTAGTGACAAGCTCTGCTAGCCTTGTAGAGCAGCTTAGCTTGCCTTCATTAGTGTGTAGCCTCAAACTGCAGTCACGCTTTTGTTTTGGAGATTCCCTCCAAGGTTCCTTCGTTCTCCTTTCCTCGAAATAAAGATATTGTAGTGGATTTTGAGTGTTGTGTTTAAATTCTCTTTCAGTCTTTCCTAATCTAGACCTCAGGAACTTGCTAAACCTCCTGAACATTGAAGTGCATGAAAATTTGTTTTCCAGAGCTAGGAAATGCATATAGGCAACCTAATGCATATTAGGTTTGAAAAAGAATGGTACTGATAAGAAATCCATTATAAATTGAAGCCAGATGGTGACACTGGACTCAAAGGCCCAGAATCCAATGCAGTTGGTTGGCATATTAAGGTTATTAACCTACTTAACCCATACATTACCTTGCCAGATACATTAGCTGAAATGAAGTTGTAGTGACAGACGTAACAGTGCAGACTCTGATGCAGAAAGGTTTATTAAACACAAAGTAGATAATTGAGCATGCTGTACGAGCATGTAGCTGTATGATCAGTGTGCACCCAGATGAACCAGCCCAGAGAACAGAGAGATGATCGAGTGTGCAGAGAGATGAACTAGCATTCAACCAGACGACGTTACGAGACACGTACTTATACACACATACATATACAGTGGTACCTTGGTTCTCGACAAATTCGACGCATTTTGAGTAGAGAAATTTGTCTCATTCTCATCATTTGCTCTGTACTTGGTGCACTTGCTTAAATTTGTATGAATCGAGCTGTGCTACTCGTGTCTGCCGAAACTCGATTCACAATTCATGATTCATGATTCAGTACACAGAGATTCAGTGATTCAGCTTCACAATAGCCTTTGCTCAGTGAAGACCACTGCTATTTTTATTGTGTTTTACTTTATTTTTATGTCTACACTATTGCATTCTTAGTGCAAAACATCTCCATGGGTCCTAAAAAGGTTAGTTTATAAGAGCCAACCAAAAGGGAAACAGGAATTGAATGCTCCAGAACACAGGCTGCAGTTAGCTTAGCAGCTTTTTGGTGCAGTCAGTTCATCAGTAGAGTAAGTGTTTTGGTTTTACTTTTACTTTTTACTTTCAATCTATTATTCACTAAATTATATGAGACTTTCAACACTTTCCATCTGTAGGGTAATGTAAATGTTTCAAACATTAACTTACTTATCATTACTTTTCATAGGCTCCTGCTACTCATTAAAGTCCTCGGTTCGTGATACACTTAACTTATGACGGATTTTTCAGAATATAACTGCTTTGTAAATTAAAGAGAACCTGTACAATACAACTCCATTAATGCATATAATGCCTTAAACAGTGTGGATTTTCTGGGGATCTGGAATGGATTAATTCAATTTACATTATTACTTATGGGAAACATTTGCTTGGTAATCGTTGTTTTCGGTTCTCGACAAGCCTTCTGGAATTAATTAATGATGAGAACTGAGGTACCACTGTATATATAAACAAAACTAAGTGCGCACCCTATCTTGAGAACCACCAACCAAGGGATTGTGGGTGGAAAAATCAACTGATGCAAATATTGTTAAACATGCAGATTTTTCCTTTAAAAATATTCCAGAGTCTGTACTTGTACAATATAATTTTAGTGCCACTGTTTAACAAACAAGATTCACAGCTAAAGTGACAAAAATTGTAGTGTTACAGCAATAATATATATTTTTTATAAGTACCCTATAGTATTATCATTTTATCGTATTGTATAACATTGTGTAGTTTTTATTGTATATAGTTAATGTGAAAATCACAACACATTCTGACACACATCTTAAAGATCATATAATATTGTATTAAATGGTTTTCAATCTATTGTAATCTACTGTGTAATATTACAATACATAGTATTGCATTTTCATTGAAATCTATTGTATTGCAAATACAAGGTGCTCTCTTCAGGTGAGGGGGGAAATCTGCCACTAGTGGAGGAGTTCAGGTACCTCAGGATCTTTTTCAAGAGTGATGTGAAAGGGGAGCGTGAGTTTGATAAATGGATGTGGTCAGCAGTTTTGTAGTCGTTGTACTGCTCTGTGGGGGTAAGGCAGAAGCATAGTCCTTGGATAAAACTCTCAATTTACTGGTCAATCACCATTCCTATCCTCACCTTTGGCAATGAGCTTTGGGTAGTGACCAAAAGAATAAGGTGACAGGTACAAGTGGCAGAATTGAGGCTCCGAGGCAGGGTTGCACTTACTCTCTGTGTCTGGTGAGGATTTTATGAATCCGAGAGGAGACTGTTGAAGAGGTTTGGGCATTTCATAAGGATGTCACCTTCAAGGGACAATGGAGACTCCAGGGCAGACCCAGAGCACACTGGAAGCATTATATCTCACAACTGACTTAGGAACACCCTGAATCCTCCAGCAGTCTGTGGCCAGGAATAGATAAGCCTGGCCTGAACTCCTTAAGCATTGCATTGTAAGGTATTGTATTGTACTTTGTTGTATCACATCAGATTGTATTAGTATTGTGTAGCATGGTATTGCATTGTCTTGTTTTCAGTGAATTGTAATATACAGGTAAGTGCTGTCCATCTGATCACCGTCCGTTCGCTTTAACAACTGGGTCTAAAGAATTCTAATAAAGTGTAATAGGAAATAAAAATCTGCCTTTTAACTGTGTAAAGTTCCTCATGTTTGTGTGACTTTCCGCACCTTATTTTTAACAAACTGTAAATGGTGTTTGTAAGTTTATGTGCCTGCCCTATTGTAATTAGTACTCCTTTGTTTGTTCCCTGTACATTACCTCTATGTTCTCTCTAACCTATAACTATATAAACTTGTTCACATGGCATTAGGGATGCTGTGTAGATGGTAGCGTTCCACTTTTGTTGTCCGCGGTATCTCTGATGCATTTATCTATTGTTTGAATGCTGTTTCTTTTTTGTGAAAACACCCTTTATATTTACAATACCGTAAGCTGAAAATACTTGATTACAACAGTGGGGCAAAAAAAGTATTTAGTCCAGACACTGATTGTGCAAGTTCTCCTACTTAGAAAGATGAGAGAGGAGAGGTCTGTAATTTTTCATCATAGCTACACTTCAACTATGAGAGACAAAATGAGAAAAAAAAATCCAGGAAATCACATTGTAGGACTTTTTAAAGAATTTAATGGTTAATTATGGTGGAAAAAATAAGTATTTGGTCAATAACAAAAAGTTCAACTCAGTACTTTGTACCATAACCTTTTGTTGGCAATGAACAGAGGTCAAACGTTTCCGTGTAAGTCTTCACCAGGTTTGCACACACTGTAGCTGGTATTTTGGCCCATTCCTCCATGCAGATCTCCTCTAGAGCAGTGATGTTTTGGGGCAACACGGACTTTCCACTCCCTCCACAAATTTTCTATGGAGTTGAGGTCTGGAGACTGGCTAGGCCACTCCAGGACCTTGGAATGCTTTTTTACGGAGCCACTCCTTTGTTGCCCGAGCGGTGTGTTTGGGATCATTGTCATGCTGGAAGACCCAACCACATTCCATATTCAATGCTCTCACTGATGGAAGGAGGTTTGGCTTAAAATCTCATGATACATGGCCCCGTTCATTCTTCCCTTAACACGGATCAGTCGTCCTGTCCCCTTTGCAGAAAAACAGCCCCAAAGCATGAGGTTTTCCACCCCCAGCTTCACAGAAGGTATGGTGTTCTTGGGATGGCAACTCAGCATTCTTCTTTCTCCAAACACGGCGAGTTGAGTTTTTACCAAAAAGTTCTATTTTGGTTTTATCTGACCACATGATATTCTTCCAATTTTCTTCTGGATCATCCATATGCTCTCTGGCAAACATCAGACGGGCCTGGACCATGTACTGGCTTTAAGCAGGGGGACACGCCTGGTACTGCAGGATCTGAGTCCCTCTCTGCGTAGTGTGTTACTGATGGTAGCCTTTGTTACTTTGGGGTCCCAGCTCTCTGCAGGTCATTCATCAGGTTCCTCCGTGTAGTTCTGGTCTTTTTTGCTCACCGTTCTCATGATCATTTTGACCCCACGGGGATGAGATCTTGCATGGAGCCCCAGATTGAGGGAGATAATCAATGGTCTTGGATGTCTTCCATTTTCTTCCAATTGCTCCCACAGTTGATTTATTCACACCAACCTGCTTTGCCTATTGTAGACTCACTCTTCCCAGCTTGGTGCAGGTCTACAATTTTCGTCCTGGTGTCCTTCGACAGCTCTTTGGTCTTGGCCATTTTTGAGTCTTGGTCCTCCCAAGGTTTCTTCCTAGAACTAGGGAGTTTTTCCTTGCCACTGTCGCCCTAGGCTTGCTCAATTTGGGATTGGACATAGTTATTAGGAGATAATCTAAACTTGTAAAGTTGCTTTGAGACAATGCTCCATTGTAAAAAGCGCTATATAAATAAATCTGACTTGACTTGACTTGACTTGATTCACAGCACACAATGCAGTCTTTCAATGACACATACCTGTACAGAATAGTAATATGTAAGCTTAGTATTGTATTATACAGAGAGTACTGTACTGTGTTGTATAGTATGAAGTTGTATAGGGTTGCACTGTATTGTTAGTCCTGTATTATATTGCAGCTTTGATTGTATGTGCTTGTAGTGTATTTTATTATATTGACTTGTTTTGTATATATTCTATTACAGTGTGATTCTATCGGTGTCAGAAACATACCATGTTCATGCATCTTGCAGATACTCATTAAAATAAATCCTTTTTAAACACTGATATAACACAAAGACCTTCACACACACTCACGCTTCATCTAAACAAACAAAAGCAGTGTAACGATCACTTCGCCCATTATGCACAATTGATTCGATCTGGTTCAGAGGACGGTGGATTTTTTTTTCCCCATTATGCTCTGTATAAATGCACAGATGCAGGAGTGATGTTCCAGCTGCTAAAGCTCCAGCAGAGTGAAGCTCTGTCCAAACAAAAATGAGGTTTAGGGGTAGAGCCTGGAGCATTGCTTGTCCATTAACCACCGTCTACATGCCGGAGGGATCATCCATCCAGAATTTACCTGTTACTCCCATCATGAGTCAGAGTCAGTCCATGTCATCTTCAGAGATCATCATCATGTTCAGAAACTGTTATCCATGCTCTTTTCTCAAAGTCCTTTACAATATGATTTATGTTTTCATTCTGACCTCTGTTTGACCTCAGCAGAGTTTAACCGATCCAGGGTAAATAAATAATGAAGCTGCCACGCTAATTCACGTTAACGTTTTCTTCTGAGTTCCGTTCCATCATCCATTTCCTGCTGTTATCGAGCGCTTTATTGAGGAACTGACATCCAGAGCAGTTTGTCATTTCTGTCCGAGGGGCCGTGTTGCAAGTTCCATGTTTACTTCAAATGTGACACATTTAAAACAAGACCCTGTGACCAAAAACTCAACATGAGGAAAACTGAGCCTGGTTCTCATATGGGGTTCCTTCCTGATGTGTCTGAGGAGGTTTTCTTTGGAACTGTTATCCTTGCTTTATTATTTTGTCTAGCTGCTTTGTCTATTTTTATACAGTATTTAAGCAGTAACCCTTTGTGTGGCGCTATACAATATTTAACTGGTAAACATTGTGCATTGTGGGGAATGTGGTACATCCTGGAAGCTGCTTGGTATCTTCTAGCCTTTATTCCACTCCTTCAGTACGATCATTTTGAAACTTGACTCACAAAACTGTTTAAATTAGTTTATTTTTATTACTTTTCTGAAAACCTGGCCATCCTTGGATGTCTAGAGTTTGGCAAGTTCTCCATATGTCCCCATAGATCTCCTTATTAATTTGGTTTCCTTCAGTATACCATTAAGTGTATAGGCTGCTCTAACCTGCCCCCAGTATTCCTGCAATAAAATTAAAGTGTTTCCTTGATACTGCACCAGCAGCCCCTGTCGTCTTGCGATTCTTCATTCTCCATATTTTCACTATGGTAGCAGTGGATCTTCATTAGCTTTCTCAATGTCAGAAAACAAGGTCCAGAAGGTCCAGTGTTCAAATCCCACCTGTGGCAAGCTGTCCTTTTTGTCATTGAGCAAATGTATGGATTGTAAGATTATATCAGTTTCTCTGGATAAGGTAGTCAGCTAAATGACTGAAAGTAAATGAATGTGAAACCAAATTTGTAGGGACTGTGGAGGCTTAGCAGTTAAGGTAAAGGGTTCAAAGTATACCTCTGCCAAGCTGCCACTGTTGGGTCCTTAAGCAAGGCCCTTAACCCACAACTGGTCAGATTGTATCATTTGTAAGTCTTGCTGGATAAGGGCGTCTGCTAAATGCTGCAAATGTACAGCTCAAGAACCTGTAACTCTGTAGAACTTGTGGAGGCTGTCCTCTTCTGACTGGCAGCCAGTGGACTTCTATGACAAGAACAGATCTGCATGGTGAAAGCCACTGTATCTGTTCACCATCTTTGCAGATATCTTGTTTGCCCGACAGGACACACTGTTGCAGTGGCAGGGAGATGACCCTGGTCTTCCCTTCTTTAGACATGTCCAGCTGTGTCTGTGCAGTGCCTGGCTTGACTTGAACATGGGTTTCCTTCAGGGATAGCTACTATATACAAAACATGAGATAGCCATGAGACAGAAGAAAGCCATCCATTAAAATATCCCTTAAAGCACAAGCTGTATGTAATATAATTCCATAATGTATATTCGATTTTCAGCTTGTTTATCTACATAACGCTCAGACCTTGCACACTGCTGAAGCACTAAAGTGGCCCACACTGTAAAAGTGCAAGGTTAGAGTATTCAGTGTAATTATGCTTTGAAGCAGTGACGAATACGTCCAGAAAAAAAAGCAAGTGCCTGTCGGACAGCCTAAATTACATATTGATCAGTTTTAATTGTGTTTCAGTCATCAGGAGGTGCTTTTGAAATTCATAAAGAAGAAATAATGTCGGGGTTTTGTGCATGATTAGCTTCAGACCATCCCAACGAATTCCATCACTTAACCCACAGTCAAAGGGGGATTATTGAGCTTTATGATGCAGCTGCTGGAATATCAATAGCACTGAATGGAGGGTGAGGGACGTTCTGTTCTTCTGCACTGAGCTTTTGTTCGACACAAAAAGAACAAAACTGGGACTTCTGACAATATACGCATTATACAACACACACCTAATGCATTACACAAACAAAAAAATAGGGTTTGGTACCCTTTGCTTTTTATCGATTCCGATTCTGCTTATCGAATTCCAGTTCTTATCGATTCCAAGTTTAGATTCCAAAAGGTTGTAAAAATGTGCCAGATGTTTAGGTATAAAGAATATATTTTTTAATATATATCTTGGTTTCAATACCCAACCCTACATGGAAGTCAGCATACACTAATATACACTATATAGACAAAAGTTGGCACATTCAAAAAATTACCTCCAAAACATGGGTATTAGTAGAATTTGCCCCCACCTTTGCTGCTGCAATTGGCTTTGTTCTTCTAAACGGGCTTTCCACTAGATTTTGGCACATGCCTGTGAGGTTTCCGATGTTAGACAATAAGTCCTTGTTCACTTTTGGCATTGCCATGCATTTTCAAGGTGCCTCATGGAGCTGAGGTTGAGGTTTTCAATCAAAGTTGGCAAAACAATTCTCTGTGGACTTTGTTTAAGGACAGCATAGCTGAAAGTTGATGAACTGACTTGTTGTAAGCAGAAACCTATAAATGTGTCATATTGAGAGTCACTGGGCTATCAGTAGAACACATTCTACTGCCACTGCTTGTCCATGAAGAATGCAGAAATGTATGCTTTATATTATGAATGACTTACAAGTGAATGTTGCTGAAATAGCAGAGCTCTAGAAGGGGTGTCCACAAACTTTTGTCTATATGGCATATAAGGAATGAATTTCTTGCAACTTTGGCACACAAATACACAGTTAATAAACTCACGTCTGCATTCAGTTCGCACTTCTGCAATGTTGCCAATAATTCTGCACTCTCTCTAAATATAGCGAGTCCAGAATGATTGGCACCTTTAGAAAGTCTACATAAATATGGCAAGTGCAAAAGCTTAGGCAACCTCCCAGATGATCCTGGATCTTTTTATTAGGTCTGATAACTGGCTTGTTAGTTTTTAACATTTTGACCATGCTGTTTCTGGTCAGGGTCTTGTGTGTCTGCATGGCACAGATGTAAGTGTACCATGGACCTCAGTCCATCACAGGGCCATCAAGGGGTTGCTGTGGCAGTGCTGGGGCAACTCCTCTCTCAGACACTGCCAATCATGCTTGTATGTGATGTCCGACCCAGGTGAAAGGCACCGCAGGACTCACTTACGTACCTTTTAACGGCAGCGCAGGATGTAAGGTGGGAATCAACCATAGGCATTGCAGACACATTCACTCAGACTTTGGAGATGCCAGTTGATCCAACACACTGGAGGATAGCCATACAGACGCTGGGAGAACATACAAACTCCACACAGGTAGCAGTTGGACTGGAATTTGGACTGAGTCTTTGGAACTGTGACATGACAGCATTAACCACTGCATCACCAAACAGTCCACAAAGTTTTGGTGAATTTTCAAAATGCGAAAACAAAAACCTGAATGGAAAAAGTTTAAAATTCAAAAAGAGGTGATTAAAAAAAGGCTTTTTCTAATAAACAAAATTTATATATCAAGCTATAATCCCTATATCCGACCCTTCTAGGGAGGATTGGGATGTGTGTCCATCCAGGGAGCCGTATACCTGTGGTACATAATTACACTGTGCTATTTCCTGTGCCTCTGGTGCATCCAGTGATACGATGCGCCACTTTATTACTTTAATTCTTATTTCTTTGCATACACAATGACAAACTGCTGTTACACTTACACAGAACATTTTGCCCATTACCCTGTACTCCACACAAGTGGTCTGCTTGTACAAAGCAATAACGATTATTTTTTCAATTGGCAAACGTGGCCATTGGCTGGAAACAGCTGGTCCTATGGATGGCCTGACCATGGGGCACAGCTTTTCAAAAGTTGCTTTGGACATCCTGAAATGTCAAATCCAAAGCTCTTCTGAAAAATAGCTGTGCACTATGTTTGCTCAGAATTCTCTGGAGCGTTTCCGTTCCCAGATGTATGGTGGCCGTCGTCAGGGTGGCATGGAGATTTCAGCCCTCATTAGGTGGGTCACTGCTCATCCTGTCTGCCATCCCAGAACTGCAAATAACTCTGCTATAATTTCCTCTATTTTTCGTGATGGCATTAAAACAAAAGTGGCAACAGTCATCTAAAGTCTCTTTGCATAAATGTTGAAAGTTTGTGAACCCTTTAGAATTGTCTACATTTCAGCATAAATATGACCTAAAACATCATCGGATTTTCACACATTAGTTCATGTTTTGGAATGGCCAAGTCAAAGTCCTGACCTTAATCCAGTCGAAATGTTGTGGAAGGACCTGAAGCGAGCAGCTAATGTGAGGAAACCCACCAACATCCCAGAGCTGAAGCTGTTCTGTACGGAGGAATGGGCTAAAATTCCTCCAAGCCGGTGTGCAGGACTGATCAACAGCTACAGGAAACGTTTAGCTGCAGTTATTGCTGCACAGGGGGGTCACACCAGATACTGAAAGACAAAGGTTCACATACATCTAATGTTGGATCATTTACTTAAATAAATAAATGATCAATTATAATATTTTTGCTCATTTGTTTAACTGGGTTCTTTTTATCTTCTTTTGTATGACTTGTGTGAAAAATCTGATGATGTTTTAGGTCATATTTAGCAGAAATATAGAAAAATTACAAAGGGTTCACAAAACTTTCAGCACCACTGCAACAGTGCATAAAACTGCAAATGTAAGTTAGTTTTAGTCATCAGCAGCTTTTTAATCAGCATAGTTATGATTATATATTTTTTATTTGTGGCATTTTTAGGTTTTAAACTTTACAGTATTTTTATACAGACCATTTCCTGTGGTTTAAATTCCCATGTTCAGATCTGTTGTGCTGTTTCAGTTGCTGTTTTTTTTTTTTTTTTTAAACAAACCGCTTGCTCATCCCCTCTGGAAACGAATGCTTTGCACAAGTGTGGCTCGACATACTGCACGCCGCGCGCTCCGGCATGCACAGCAATAGCGCAGCTGCCAATTATGAATGATAGAGCAGCGTAGATTTATAGCGCGGAGCTGCTGAGCGCTAATCATTCACTTCAGTACAATGGCAAAAGGTCAGCGTGCTGACTCGCCTGCAATAAATCACCTCGCAACCAGAGGAGCTTTCAGCAGCTCACATTATAGCAAAAGCAACGTCTCGGGGACATCTCAATAGTGTGAGATGAAACAGCTTAATCATCTGCGCTAGCGTCCACAAATATACAGACACCCGTTCTGTAACAACAGAACTACTGATACAATGTTTACAACATTTATCCAAGCACCACAGATGGAGATGTACAGAAAACTGGAGACTTCAAGCCTCCAAATTTACAGCTGGACACCACCTCCACCCAACAGATAGAATGATTTCAGCTCTGAGAGCTCACCAGCCATGCCTGCATAGGTGCTGCTTTAATGTTGGTACTGTTTTTGTTTGGTGTTGATCAAGCAGACATTGGTTGGATCAGGTGTAAGGCATCATAGTTGGACTCTGGAGCAGTGGATGCAGTTTTGATGGATCGTGCGTCACCATCTGCCACATGATGGACAAATTTGAATTTGGTAAATCCATGAGAACTCTGGTAGGCATTCAAGCTACCAGCTGTCAAGTCTGGTGGAGGAGGAATAATGGAATTGATGGATGAGCTTTGTTGGGCTAAGGGGAACCCTATAGCATACGCCAGTGTTCTGGAGAACGGTAGTTTTTGGGAGAATGCTCTTTCTTTTCCTAATCCATAAATTATGGTTGCACACCAATCTCATCCAGCACCTTTGGGATGAACTGGAATGCAGATGATGACCCAAACTAGGCTGAATTGAAGCAAATCCCGGCAGCTATGTTTTAAAATGGAGTAGGAAACCATCCAGAAGGGTGCACACTCTTGTAGCAGCTTAGAAGCGTAGACATATTAATAAATAAAACCCTAACATCCCACATTGCATCTTTTTCAGCTCTTCGGTCTGATCTTTCCTCTGCTAGATAATAATTGGAGGTTGACAAAATCCAGGGCCTTCACAGCGCTGTATTGATTTCTCGGTGCTCTGCTTTAGAGGATCCTGAAAATGAGACATGAAATTTATTGTCTTCATAAAAGTTTTAGTAAATCAGGCCATTGGGGATGTGTGTATCGACAGACTTTTCATTACCATAGCTAGTGTTCTGCATCGTGTTTGGATTATCAGCAATAAGAGCCAGGCCACGGCACGTTTCCTCTCCTGCGACCATAAATAATAGGTCATTTAGAAGATGTGGTCTGGAGTTTTAATCATGCAATACATCTGCTGCTCACACGACTTGCTATGAGTGGCTCTGGTCGCTTCTTTGGGCTTATTGGGTTGTTAGGCACTGCTGAGAGGATGTACAAAAGGATATAATGAACATGGATGAACGTAACCACACCCTCAAGGAATGGGCTATATACACTTACTGCCCACTTTATTAGGTACACCTGTTCAGCTGCTTGTTAACGTATGTGGTTAATCAGCAAATCACATGGTAGCCACTCAATGCGTTTAGGTATGTAGACATGGTCAAGACAACCTGCTGGATATTTTCTTGGCACACTTTGGGACCCTTAATACAAACTGAGCATCAATTAAATGCCACAGCCTACTTGTACTGTTGCTGAGCTTGATCTCAAGGATCTATTGCACTATGCATGCTCATTTTGGGCTTAGATAATAGGAAATAATAAAGCTACTTTGAGATAATGCTCCATTGTAACAAGTGCTATAGAAATAAATATGACTTTGATTGCCTTTGACTTTGCACAAAGAAAAGAGTGGAAGATCAAAACTTGGACCTCAAACTAAAAAAAACAATTTACTTTGCAGTTTCTGCAGTTTTTCGGGTTTCTCACTTTTTTCATTTCTCACTCTTTTTCTTTTCATTCTTCTCTTTTTGGTTTTCTCATTGCTTTTCACTACTGGGAGGAACACAAAAAGGGGGCATTGCCCTAACATACTCTACTAACCACACCTCTACAAAGACACTGCAATAAATTAAGCAGTTGTTTAGTCGTAAATATGTTGCCCAGCAGTTGTTGCTGATTAGTCCCAAGGACTCTGGGAAACTGAGTTTCCATGGTTAGATGTGCCAACTTGAGCAGCGTTCCTCTATTAACACTTTTTTGATATAACAAGTCACATTTATCAAATTTCACTCAAAGTTCATTGAATTAACTCAAAATGGGTGAGCTTGTATAAAGCCAGTTCTCTTTTACGTTAGATTCAGATTATTTTATACATAAAATATACATTTTTAACCCCTTGAACTCCAACAACATTCTGTAAATTAATCAGAAATAGGTTTGCACCTGCTAGTGCGACATTAATACTGTTTAGCATACTTGATGGAAACTAAGAGAAATTAAATAAACCTCCTGTTTTTCATGACACATCATCAGCTCTTTTTGGAGAGCAGTGGCTTTCTCCTTGCACCCCTACCATGCACTCCATTGTTGTTCAGTGTTCTTCAGATGGTGGACTCATGAACATTAACATTAGCCAATGTGAGAGAGGCCTTCAGTTGCTTAGAAGTTACCCTGGGGCCCTTTGTGACCTCGCCAACTATTACACACCTTGCTCTTGGGGTGATCTTTGTTGGTCAACCACTCCTGGGGAGGGTAACAATGGTCTTGAATTTCCTCCATTTGTACTCAATCTGTCGCACCTTTGAAATGAGCCACGTTTTGTTCATTTTAAACTTGTTGTCCATGCAGAACATTGAAGCTGAAGCAGGATTTTAACACACACTTATTACAATTTCATTGGGACATAGATTGGACTGTTAAAATTCTAGATCATTTGAAATCTAGGAGTCTACAAAGTGTGCACATTATTGCACAGAGAGCATCTGCAGGGTTGAAGGCTTTACGTCAAAGCCCAGAGGGTCTTTCTGCTGTCCGGTGTGGACAGACTATTAACTTTTTGACTGGCGTTTCAGCTGACACGGGCCGTCCTTCAGCAGTCGATTCCTCTCTGCGCTAAGCTGCACATAAATACTGGTTTCGGATATGAACGAGAGCGTTCAGCAGCCCACGCAGCAGCTCCATAAAGATAAACAGCCGACGTAGATTTTCTCCCTCTCTGGCAACGGGGGTTGGTGAATAAATGAGTTGGAACGGTGGGATGATGCTGATGGCGTGGCTCGGAATCGCTTTCCTCTCGCATTCTTTTCTCCTCTGCTCCATCGATGGTGCTTCACCTTCAACAACTCATTTCAGCCCCCGAATTCAGCACTTCCTTTGAAAAATGGGCTGGCGGAAAGTTCAAAGCGCTCCTTACTTCAGCTCTCACTTTAATTACTTGTTTGTCTTTTTTACTAGGAAAGGAAATATGGCTGTCAGACTTTACAGCTAGTGAGGGCAGAAGTTAAAAAAAAGGCCTGACCTGGTTTTATCTGGCCTTGCATACGTCGGTGTAATGATGACAAACCGGGATGTTAACTAATGATTAGCAGAAATGGTCGCAGTTAATTAGTGGCCCCTTCGTTTATCGTTCCATTTGCACATTTTGGGGAGCAATCGTTATTAATTAGGGCCATCATGCCGAAAGGGGCGAGGTGGAACCCTACAGCCAAGTTAATCAGGCCGCAATGAAAGCTCCATTATCCTGTCCCGTCGCCTTGCCTAGTGATCTATTAGCATTATCTAAAAGCTGCATCGGGATCAGAGAGGGAGGGGAAAACGTCGAGCGCTCCGCTTTGATCGCATTCTGTCCCAGGTCAGTGGTTACACAACCAAATCGTGAGATTGTGTGGCCTGTTTTTGTGTCATTAAGGAAGGAATTGTGTTTCGACATGCTAATGTGTCTTCGGTATCGCTCGCAGAGACAGGTTTATGCTTCCTCAGAAGCACTCAGACATCTTCTTTACACAAATACCAGATAGTTTGCTGTCCATCAAACAGTTTTCAAAGTTTGGCTCTTCTGGACCAACAAGTCATTTCATTTGTTAACATACATCCATTCCTGCATTTCAGGCCTGCAACACAGGATGGTAAAGCATTGGCAATTCTCTACTGGGGACAGGTCAGGACTGCAGACAGGCCAGTCCAGTATCTGTACCCTCTTTGTACCTTTGTAATGTGTGCAGCATGTGGTTTTGCATTGTCTTGTTGACAAATGTATGTACGTCCCTGGGAAAGATCCCTGTGCATTGTACTTATTTTTTGGTTTCTTTGGAGTCATTTTGGGTCTTGGGCATGGTGACACACAGCCCTTCATATGCCCTTCGATGACATAGTGTGAGTACGCCCAAACACTCACCCTTTCACTCGGTACTTAAGTGAAGACTACACTTTGCATGTAGATTGCATGTACAGATTGCTCTCCTTTATTTCCATGTTTGCTGTTCTCTACTCCTAACAGGGTTTTAGTTGGATCCTGTTCTTTCAATGTGGTCTATTTGTGATAGCTTGAGGTATGAGGAAAACTGAGCACTTCCTCACATCACTCTGGATAAGGGCATCTGCTAAATGCTGCAACTGTCCTCTGACATCTGAAGTGTGTTCTGTTCTGCATCTCCTGAGGCTTCCGATGGTTTTGGAATTCTTCACTGCATGTGAGCAGACTAGGGGTATCCCCATATGACATCATAGTACAGTGGTACCTCGGTTCTCATTGATTTGTCCCAGGCTCGTCGAAAAGCCAAAAATGACGAGTACTGAGAAACTTTTTCCCATAAGGAATAATGTACATTGAATTAATCCATTCCAGACCCCCAGATGATTCACACTATATAGGGCATTATATGCATTAATGGAGTTGTATTGTACAAGTGCTCCCTGATTTATGACTGGGATACGTTCTGACAAATCCATCATAAACGAATTGCATCATGAATCAAGTAGTTTCATATAGCCTATACTTTATGATAGCACATCAGGTTGTTGAAAACGCTTATACATTAAGCTACAGTTGGACAAAGCTTATTTTATAATAAAGTGCTAAAATCTCATGTAATTTGAGATGAGTAATGGATTGAAGTGAGAAAAAAAAGCAATTCACTTACTCTGTTGATGATCTAGCATATCTAGCATAAGGGCACTAGCATATCTGCTAAGCTAATTGCAGCTTGAAAGTGTTCTGGAGGATTCAATTTCTGTTTCCCTTTCAGTTGGCTGTTATAAGTAACTTTTTTAGGACCCATGGAGACTTATTTGCACTATGAGTACAGTTCTGTAGATGTAAAAAGAAAGAAAAACTCCTTTATTATTATTAAAACCTGACTGAGCAACGACTATTGTGAATCTGAATCACTTAATCACCGTGTCATGAATAGTGAATCGTGAATCAAGTTTCAGCTGAAATGAGTCACGTGGCTCGACTCACAAGTTTAAGCAAGTGCGCTGAAAACCATGCAAACGATGAGAACTGAGACAATTCAACAGTCACCTCAACAGTCAATCACCGCTTGGGATCCACGAGCAGAGGCGGGAGTTAAAGAGTGGAAGTCTTTGCTTGCTTGTTAGCTCACGTTTGAACTAGAGACTGTTCTAACTCACTAACAGGCTTGTTGATGAGCTGAGTAGTTGGATCAGGTGTGTTGGGAGCAGGAAAACACTAACACCTGCAGAGCGGTGGGGCACCAGGACCAGGATTGAGAAACACCGGTTTAGCATGTTACTACATTTACATTTACAGCATTTAGCAGACGCCCTTATCCAGAGCGACTAATAATGGGTACAGTCTTACAATTGTGGGTTAAGGGTCTTGCTCAAGGACCCAACAGTGGCAGCTTGGCAGAGGTGGGATTTGAACCCTGGACCTTCTGGTCCATAGCCCAATACCTTACCCGCTAGGCTACCACAGTCCCTACTAGTTTCTCTCAAGCTTTAAACTAGAAATATGTTAATCTTTAAATATTATCACAACTTGTTTACACTAAAGGTGTTATGACTCTTCAAGCTCCAAGCCAGTGGTACAATCTGGTGTAAAATGTTAAGCAGCCATTGTTAAATGAAGTGAAAAATGCACAGAAATGGGTCATATCTAAGTAAATAAGACTGCCGGCATCCTGCATCTGTATGAACGACAGCCTTCGGTGTTAGTAAAATGATACTAAGATGCATCAGCCTTGTCTTCTGCTCCGAAACCGCGTGAAGCCTGTGAATCCCATCTGAATTCATAAATGGAATAACCCCATCCAATAGCAGAGCAAGGAGAGTCATCAGCAAGCAGGACCCAGACAGCATGGTGCATGCTGGGAAATCAATACAGTTTCAGTGGCTTTGGGCTTATTAATGTAAACGAGGACCATCGCTCACTGCAATATGCTAAAGCCAGGTTATTGAGGGAGTGAGAAAAAGAAAAGGGGGGGGGGGTTAGTGAAGGAGCTGCGAAATCAATTGAACAAACGAGAGAAATGACTCAGGTGGGGCAGATATGAACATTAAAATAAACAAATAACTTTAAAGGAAATCAATCATATAATTTAAAGAGCAAACCAGGCCGGAGCTCGTCAATCTCCCACGCGGTTCTCGGCAAATCGAGGATTTTTAATTTCGCCATCGATGTAATGCCAGACGCAGAGCTTTCCGCAGGTGGTGAGAGGAAAGCAAAATCAATCGGGTCGGCTTCTTTTGATATTTACACCAAAACCTGTATAAATTTACATTTTAAGAGATAAAGAACCTGCACGTTTGGGCTTGTTATTGTTAATAGAAAGTGTCGAAGTTTATTTTGTCAAGCTGTCTGTGTCGGTGTGGCCTTCTCAGTGTGTGTGTGTGTGTGTGTGTGTGTGTGTGTGTGTGTGTGTGTGCTAGGAGCTGCACTTCTAAGGCAATCTTCAGTCCTTTATTTTCTCGATACTCAAACCTGGCCTGTTTTTCTCCTCCGTCCTGCTCCCAGCCAATTGAGGAGGCATAATTGCATCAGAAAAATGGGCTCCCAATTTGGGTGGAAGGGATGGGAACAAGGAGAGAGAGTGAAAAGAGACGAGAGGACGAGAGAAGGAGGGGAAAATGACCTCAGACAGGTTCATTTACCGCCAGCGGCAGGACACCGAGGTTAAGACGTAGTGACAATAGACAAAGTAAGTCCGTATGTAAATGCAAAGTGGCGTTATCACCGGGATAATTCCACCCACCGTCCCTCCATCAGGAAAGCTAAATTATATTTAGGACACCCGAAAGCTTGTCAATTGGGTTCCACCGGACTGTACCTATGTAAATAGCACGGCTAACAGGAAACAATTGTGCCTCCCGCGCAGCTCAAAGTGTTTACATCATTTGAATGATTTCGATCTCATTTGTGTGAACACTTTAATAGAGTGAAGCCATGCCAGTGCCGACTGCAGGCCACCAGCTTCTCCCGCTCCACAGCTCCTGCAGTAAAAAGGACACGCTCAGGGAGAACAGGCTGCGCTTTAACCCGAAAGGAGAGAAAACAAAATGTTTGAACATTTATGGCCCAATGAAATTTCAAACATCAATCACTTACTGATGTAACTCTTGATTCAATAACAAAAAAAGGAAAAACATCTTAGAGAATCTGCCTTTATTTAACAGTGTGATGTAAACCATGTAGATATTGTAACAGTTTATAAAATAATGATTCAAGAATGAGTTATTTGAATGTGTCCAGTAAAATGATTCAATCATATTAAGAGAACGATCAGTCTAATTAATTTGTGAGACAGGAGCAAATCCCTTTAAAGACCAAACGATTCACTATTATAAGAACTGATTTACAAAGCAAGAGAGGAAATACTTGACCAAAAGATTCACTGACTTACACCCTGAACAGTAAGACAGCAAATCCTAATCCATAATAACCAAATGATTCAATGACTTCAATTCTGATTCGCTGAACAGTATAGGAACAAATCTTGGTATTGGTCAAGCGATTCACTTATTTAAACACTAAACGACCGAGGTGTGAATGTTAATCACAAACAAAATGATTCACTGATTCAAACACTGATCCACTGAATGAAGGAGGAGCAAGAATTGAGCACCAAACAGGTCAGATTTTAGAAGGGAATTGAATTCATATCAGACAATTCAAATTTACAATACAGTTTGAATAAATCATAAATAGAACAAATACGTTTTTATAAACAGAAACAATTAATATGATGCATAATAAATATGACTACAATTAATACATAACATTTTTTTAACGTTACCTCACATCTCCGAAAGCATCATTTTCATGTATACTCTATTTTGATAAACTGGCCACTTGGCTTATTTAGATATTTAACTTAATTCCGTGACCCAACAACAGTAATACGTACATTGAAAATTATATGTATAAAAATATGTGATTTTTAAATGGAAGTACAATAGAAATGGGCGTTTCACAAGTACACAAAAACACAAGTACAGGAAAGAACGCAGGTTGAGAAAGGTCCTCAATAATGACCAGACGATTCACTGACTCAAACACTAATTCACTAAATAAATCTTGTCTGAAATAAACAATTTACTGATTCAAACACTGAACAAGAGCAGCAGACCTCTTCATGGTGAAATTATTCAGTTTCAAACACTGACCTGTAAGTGCAAGAGGATCTCAGTCATGACCAAATAATTACTGATTCAGACTCTAATTCACTAAATGAGATATGAATAAATCCGGTGCTCAAACGATTCACTGATTCAAACACTTATATCCTCTTTACCTTTGTTATTTCTTCTGCTTCACATTTTCCTTTTAGCCCTCTTTTATTTTAATTACCTTCATCCCTTCACCTCTTGCTGTGCATGTGACACACTGGGACACAGGGCTCAAACCCGATTATGCAGAGACGTGCACCACTCATATCGACACCTTCACTTCAAAGCATCGGTCAGAGTGACACCAAACACATAAGCCATTTCTGTCTCTAATGAACACAGAGGAAAAAAAACTGCTGTGATTCTGACACAGTATGAGGAATAGAGTATACAAGCATGTCATTTGGTGTGTGTGTGTGTGTGTGTGTGTGTGTGTGTTGGATTTAGTGGCCCCATTAGTGGCCATTTGATGGAAACAGTCATTGATGGCTCAGTGGATTTAGCGCTGTGTTAATTGTCATAAGAGCTTCAAATTGATCGGCATTTCTTATTGGTACATACATTTGAATTGATGAATGCTTCATTTTAGGATGAGAACACTCATTAATTTATTGGTACATTCATTCAAACAGGACAGGGACGGGGCACAGGGCCGTGAGCTGGGGTGATGAAACATTTTAATCAGGAATGATCATTTTTTTCACATTTTAACCCCGGTTTTTTACTACAAAGTGTCACTAGAGCATCACCCTATTATAGACTGTATATGGTGTCATTTGGAGTCTTTGAGTCTTTGAACTGTTGAACATCTCTTAAATAATGAATTAAATAAATGCTATTGTTATAATATTTTTGTTTTTTAGGAATCAAATCGGTGGTTTTAGCACTGAATCATTTTAATTGTTCATTATCCTATTAATCATTACCCCATATGGTGGCACTGGTGAGTAGCTTGCCTTTCGGACCACCACATGACCTGACAGGATATAAGCGACATGAATGAAGTTCTCATCTCACATGGAAGGAGTTAAACCAAGAGGACTTCCACTGGAAGTTCCATTGTTTCAGTTCCAGATGATGATGATGAGAATTTGGATCCTGACTGCATGGATTCCCTTCCATTCAGAAACCATTAGTGAGGTTGACGTTGGTTGGATTCAGCTACCACAGGTGAAGCCAGAGAAAACACTTCACAGTTTCTCCATCATTCATCCAGTGCTTGACATTTTAGTTGGCAAATCGAACCTATGAAGCTCTCAAAAATAGTCTAGATGTTTTCAGTTCACAGTAACGTTTACAGATGAGCATAGAAGTTCTAGCAGGTCAGGAATTGGACTGGAGTTGGAAAAGTGGTACCCTATAAAAGCAACGTTTCAAGCCACTAAGCACTGGGTTTGGTTAAATCCATTGTCCATGTTGTGTAGATGGTGTGTTATTGAATCTGTCTGATTTCCCCAGTAACAGAAACAGCAGATGCCCTTAACGACATGAAGGAGCTCAAGATGAAGCACTTCAATATGTTAAACCCCTCAAGGAGCCACAGGAGAGGATATGCACAATCTCAACCCTCCAGCCTGGTGATTTTACTGGATATAGCCTCCTGTATTTAAGACACAGAATGAGACTCTGTTTTTATCCAGCGTGTTAGGAGGAAACACCTCATTTAGACTCTTTGTGAGGCTGCAGTGATCACACATGGTCATGGAGCCACGTTCAGCAAAACACATTCATTCTTACAATGCAGTTTATTCTATAACCTGTAACATCCAGTCATAATGAGAGCAAACGAGCTGCTATGTGGCTAATGTTGGTCAGGATTATTCTACATAATCAGTTTACTAATATAACCTGCACACATCCATACTAATACTGTACATAGAAGTGTGTCATTTGTAATACGTTTCATGTTTTACTGCAGGAATAATTCTGCTTATTTCCTAGACCTTTACCAAGTTTATTCAATTTTGAGACCTTACAATGATGGCAGTTGTTAAGGTACCAGACTACTGACCAGAAGAACCAGGGTTCAAGTCTCAGCACTGCCACTGTTGGGCCTGTGAGCTGATTCTGATTTATTCGTCACATACACAATCATACAAGGTACAAATTGTAGTAGTATTTAATGAATGTCTAGATAAATAACAATGCTAGATAAAGATCATATAGAATAAAAAATATAGAGAAACAAAATAAAAGATGATATATTTATACAGTGGAACCTCAAGCGGTCCGTCTGAATTTTTTTGCCCTCAAATTTGAACAAAAATTCCGGCACCCTAAATAGAACAATCAATGGTGCGGTCTTACAGTCCAGTCCAGTCAGTGGCCATAATGTACCAATATGGTATGCCAATCTGCATAACATGATTACTAGAGCTAATAATTTCTACACCTAAACTTAACCCTAACCTAAACCTCAGTCACCTGTGAGGATCAAAACTGGAGAAGTGAGGGCAAAACTGTCCTAGCAAGTGAAAATTGACAGGTGGAGAACTTATCATTGTCTGGTCCTCACAAGCATAGGAAGAAAAGATACACACACACAGACACACAAACTATTAATATCATTGTTAATAAATTATATTGGCACCATCGGCTGAGTTCCTCACAGTGTCTGTCTCCAACCTTCTAGGTCACTGCTACAAATCTGTATTCCACAGGCCCCTCGATTTTTCTGGACGCTCTATTAATCTTGCTATATGAACAGTTAGGAGCTGATGGAACGGAGCCCAATGAGCTGGACCTCGAGCCTCCATAAAGCTCATTCATCTTGATTTGATTTGTCTCTGACGCGAGGGTGCAGGCGGAGGATGACAGGGGTTAAGTCAGCGAGTGCCCAATGCCTGGCCTCCTGCTCCTCGCGTCCTCCCCCTGCTTTTTTTAAGTGCCTCTTTTTCAGGCAGGGACCAGCGGGGGGCCTGACGTCGATTTCACAGGGCCACAACGTGGAACATCCGGTAACTTTTCCGCTCGGCTGATCTAACGCCTTACATCGCTTGTGTACCGCAGTGCTTCTCTTTTACTCTCCCACTCGCTCTGCTTTTGAGAACTGCTCAGTTTCTGGAATACGGTCTTCTACACACACAAAATTTGGCACTTTTATGGGGGTTTTGTAATGCTTTTTGTAACGTCTGACTTCACAGAAATGTGTCATATTTGTGTTTGTTCACAAGGGGGCACAGACTTTTGCATAAGATTTATTTATGACATGTCAGCAGGTGTTGTGTATCCTTGTAACTTCTTGCATAAACCAGTGAGTGATTATCTTCCAGGCTGTAAGCAGTTGAAGCAGTTGAAGCAGTTTTTGGTATTTGCATTAGCAGTAGTGTAACATCAGATTCATGCATTGTAATTACACAGGCCATGATCTCATCTCTCTCTCTACCTCTTGCTCGCTCACACACACACACACACACACACACACACACACACACACACACACACACACACACACACACACACACACACAGTTATTAAAGTATATCCATGTCCACTGTGTCTGATTACACCCGGATCATCGGCCGCTCTTACAGGATGTGCTGCTGCATTAGTTCCATTACATTAATTACTGCCGTTTAATTCCTACAGTGCCACACGTGAGGACTCTCAGGATTTTGCTTCTGTCCCATCTTAAAATAGATGCAGCGCCCTGCTAATGGGACACAGTCGATATGCTACGGTACACGTTTACAGCATGCAGCATGCCGGGTAAATATTAGCACTTCTACAATGGTGCTTGAAGGTTTGTGAACCCTTTAGAATTTTCCATATTTCTGCATAAATATGGCCTAAAACATCAGATTTTCATACAAGTCCTAAAAGTAGATAAAGGGAATCCAGTTAAACAAATGAGACAAAAATATTATAATTGCTCATTTATTTATTGTAGAAATTGTATGTGAACCTCTAGGATTAGCAGTTAATTTGAAGGTGAAATTAATGTCAGGTGTTTCCAGGTGTTGACAATCAGGTGTGAGTGGGCACCCTGTTTTATTTAAAGAACAGGGATCTATCAAAGTCTGCTCTTCACAACACGTTTGTGGAAGTGTATCATGGCACGAACAAAGGAGATTTCTGAGGAGCTCAGAAAAAAGTTGTTGATGCTCATCAGGCTGGAAAAGGTTACAAAACCATCTCTAAAGAGTTTGGACTCCACTAATCCACAGTCAGACAGATTGTGTACAAAGGGAGAAAATCCAAGACCATTGATACCCTCCGCAGGAGTGGTCGACCAACAAAGATCACTCCAAGAGCAAGACTTGTAATAGTTGGCGAGGTCACAAAGGGCCCCAGGGTAACTTCTAAGCAACTGAAGGCCTCTCTCACATTGGCTAATGTTAATGATCATGAGTCCACCATCAGAAGAACACTGAACAACAATGGTGTGCATGGCAGGGTTGCAAGGAGAAAGCCACTGCTCTCCAAAAAGAACATTGCTGCTCGTCTGCAGTTTGCTAAAGCTCACATGGACGAGCCAGAAGGGTATTGGAAGAATGTTTTGTGGACGGATGAGACAAAATACAACTTTTTGATTTAAAAGAAAAGCGTTATGTTTGGAGAAAGGAAAACACTGCATTCCAGCATAAGAACCTTATCCCACCTGTGAAACATGGTGGTGGTAGTATCATGGTTTGGGCCTGTTTTGCTGTATCTGGGCCAAGACGGCTTGCCATCATTAATGGAACAATGAATTCTGAATTCAGAGAATTCTAAAGGAAAACGTCAGGACATCTATCCATGAACTGAAATCTCAAGAGAAGGTGGGTCATGCAGGGGCAAGACAACGACCCTAAGCAACACAAGCCGTTCTAGTTCTAAAGAATGGTTAAAGAAGAATAAAGTTCATGTTTTGGAATGGCCAAGTCAAAGTCCTGACCTTAATCCAATGGAAATGTTGTGGAAGGACCTGAAGCGAGCAGCTAATGTGAGGAAACCCACCAACATCCCAGAGCTGAAGCTGTTCTGTACGGAGGAATGGGCTAAAATTCCTCCAAGCCGGTGTGCAGGACTGATCAACAGCTACAGGAAACGTTTAGTTGCAGTTATTGCTGCACACCAGATACTGAAAGCAAAGGTTCACATACTTTTGCCACTCATTTGTTTTGCATCTCATTTGTTTAACTGGGTTCTCTTTATCTACGTTTAGAACTTGTGTGAAAGTCTGATGATGTTTTGGGTCATATTTATGCAGAAATATAGAGAATTCGAAAGGGTTCACAAACTTTCAAACACCACTGTATGTATCATTGGTCCTTTTGAGAGACCTTTCTGCAAAATCATATACTCATATATTAAAATAATGTTTATTTATAGTATTTCAGTGTTTCATCTGGAAGCCAAAAGGTTAAAATGCATTACATATAAAATATGCTTTGTTAAAGTTCAAGATAAGACACATCTGGGGCCAATTCCGTGAACACACACTGGCCTTCGTGGGCCAGGAACCACACACACACATCTAGGCTGACAGACTGGACTAGAGGCTAAGCACATGCGAAGCACATGCCTCTGAAATCTCACGACACCAGGGGTGGGGTACGAACCAGGGTCTCACCGCTAGCCTGGTCAGGGACCTGTAATGATTTGGTAGGTTTAGGTGCCTGTAATGACTGGAAAGGATAAGGTGTCCATAATAACTGGGTAGGGTCAAACACTCTTGCTGACCATGAAGGATCAAATGCCCACTGGGTAGGATCCAGTACCCATAATGACCAGGTGTAATCAGGTGCCCAAAATGACTGGGAAGTGTCATGCAGCTGTAATGACTGAGAAGCAACCAGGTAGGCTTAGTTGTATTGTACAGGTGCTCCCTGATTTATGATGAGGATACATTCAGATAAATCCATCATAAGTTAAATGTAACATGAATCAATGAGTTTGGTAGAGTGATCTATACTGTATCATAGCGGAGATATGGAAAGGATACTATGGTAAGTAATGATAAGTGAGATAAGATTTAAAACACTTACATTAACCCAAAATTTTTGAAAAACCATTAACACAAAGCTTATTTAATATTAAAGTGTTGAAAAATCTCAGGTGAGTAATGGATTGAAAGTTCTTGAGGTGGTTGAGGACCGAGGTACCAGTGTATAAGCATTCAGTGAAGCCCAGGCTTTAGTGAGCCTGTATGCGATGGAGGAGGTACAACGCGATTCTGAGTCATCTAAGCAAAATTGAAAAATATTAGTCGTTACACCAACGTTCAAGTCATTTGTGTCCCTGTTTTAGGTCCAAATGCAAACCAAAAATGGCCCTGAATGTAGTTCTCAGGTTAGCACTGTGGGGGGTAGTTCTTCACCAATTAGCCCCTAGAACTGTTTGGTGTGAAAGCAACCTTCCACCAGCTAAGCCGCAAATGATCTCAGAGATTAAGGAGAGATCAGCAAGAGGAAGGATTTGAAGTAAGCTCTGCTGGATCACGTCCTCTCATCAGTATATAAACATATTATTATGCGATCTAATCAATTAAGCACATAGCTGCACTTTGTTATTTTGGCTTATTAGGTCTTATAATAATTGGTATACCTTTCAAAGTCATGTGTTATGGCTGAAGAACTCTGAAGATCTTATAAGATTGAGCATGATTCCTCGTACAGCTTCTATGTGGTCTATTTGCTGCTCTGGTGGAAATCATGTTGACCGTGGTGCTGAGGTTTCTTAATAAAATAGATTTTATTTCTATAGAAGTTAGTCATCAGAAGAATGCTCAGGGGAAGAAGAAGCAGCAGAAGCAGGAGCTCAAATCCTGATTGATATCTTTGTGCTTGGTGAAACTGTTAACATTCTGCTACACTGATACATATGCAATAAATGTCAGAGCGACGGAGTAATATCTTCAGCTCTTCGTCACCCTTTACTCGGGGATGCCGTGCTCCGTCAACCATGTGACTCCTGCCTGTAGAGGGTGAGGGAGTGAGAGAGAGAGAGAAGCTAAGCAGGCATGTATTCGACTCTCTGACTGGATATAATGGATTTATCACATAGCTTATTTCATGCCCCCTGCTTTTGATTTATGAATTTTGATTCGAGAGCCGAGCTCTGCACAATTCGGTTGCGGGAAGTGTCAGACACACTGAGGGTAATTCCACCCCGTGCGGGGAGGGTAAGGGGGGCACCTTCGACTCCCACTCAACTGTCAGCCACTTAAAGTGACACCAGACCATCATTTTATGTGTGTGTGTGCCATAGTAGTGTGTATAATAGCAATGCAGGAAGCAAAACAGAAATAATTGACAGTGTCCATGAATGGCAGGAGGAGCAGTATGTACTATGGACCAGAAGGTCCAGGGTTCAAATCCCACTTCTGCCAAAGCTGCCACTGTTGGGTCCTTGAGCAAGGCCCTTAACCCACAATTGCTTGGATTGTAAGACTGAATTGTAAGTCGCTCTGGATAAGGGCGTCTGCTAAATGCTGTAAATGTAGCGCTGTCGCCTCACTGTTCCAGAGACCGAGGTTCGAGTCCTGGCCTGGCTGCAGGATATGTGGAATTGACGCCCAAATTCCAAAGACATTTGCTAGACTAACTGGTGTCTTATGCCCTGTGATGAGCTGGCACCCTGTCTAGGGTTGGTTCCCACTTTGGAACCCTGTGCTACCAGCTAGGCCCCAAGGAGCTCTCCTTGCGGGTTGTCCCGTGGTGCTTCCTGTAGCCAGTGTGATCAAGCAGCTGCTTTATTTAAGTTGACCAGCTGGATCGTTCCTTGCTGGTTGTTCTCTCGTCCTGATGTGCCTGTCACTTTGTTTCTTGACTCCACTCATGTGTATTCTCTACCCTGTCTTATCTACTTTCCCCAGTTTCTTTTCTGACCCCCAGTTAGCGGATTTCCTAGCGTTAGCTTATCAGCCATGTCCTATGTTATAATGTGCACTGTTAGCCTTAGCTTAGCCACCTAGTTCTGTTATAATTATGTTTGTAGTCATTATTATCTTACCCAATCAGATTGTGTGTAATTGTCTATTCTGTGTTCTTGTATATTCAGCGTTAGCTTTGCCACCCTTGTTCTTGTGTTCTCCATTAGCTTTAGAATAAAGTTAATATTTTGGAATGGCCAAGTCAAAGTCCTGACCTTAATCCAATTGAAATGTTGTGGAAGGACCTGAAGTGAGCAGCTAATGTGAGGAAACCCACCAACATCCCAGAGCTGAAGCTGTTCTGTACGGAGGAATGGGCTAAAATTCCTCCAAGCTGGTGTGCAGGACTGATCAACAGTTACAGGAAACGTTTAGTTACAGTTATTGCTGCACATCAAATAATAGGTTCACATACTTTTGACACTCACTAATATGTAATATTGGATCATTTTCCTCAATAAATAAATAAACAAGTATAATATTTTTGTCTGATTTGTTTAACTGGGTTCCCTGGAAGAACCAGGACTATTATTTCTGGTCATAGTGCATCAGGAACCAAATTTGACAAGTTCCGAGGTGGTTTAGAACCGAGGTGCCACTGTATTGTTTTGGAGGATTATATGGTTAAAAATAGCTAGCCCTAACATATAGCTATGAACTGTTATTATCTTGCCTGCAGCATGGCTGAGTTTCTATTAAATATTTCTGGATGTCCATTACTCCATGAGACAAACCAAAAGAAAGTGTCTCTGATGGAAAGTGCTGGGGTATTATGGGAAATGTAGTTTTTGTAGTAAATTTGTGTGGCGTGTCCTGTAGTTCTGCTCACAAATCCAGGATGAAATGGTCTTTTTACCACCAGTTTAGTGGGGCACAGCAACACTTTACAGGGGCATATGCCCCAGTAAAGTTGGTCTGATGACGCCCCTGGTGTGAGTGGTTATTTATATGACCTATTCTCTATTTCGCTTTTATCGCCATGTTTTGATATTTCAATAAAACCGGCACATTTGAACTTATCCCCTTTCCATGTCTGAGAGAAAGCATGACACATACTGAAGCACCTGCATTAGAAGGGACTTTATTATATAGTATTATTATTATTATATAAAAAATTTAGTCCAGACCCCTTATGAGCAGCCAGAGGAGACGGAGGCAAGGAAAACTCCTGAGACATAAAAGTCAGGAATCAGTCTTAAACGGCTTAAACCAGTCTTAAACCCAATCACCTCAGGGTGGGAACAGAGAAGATTAAGTTCTTAGTAGGTATTAAAATAGTGATATTAATAATGATTGTAAGTAAAAGTAAGATCTCCTCAGGGCGATGCCAGAGGAGGAAGAGCGTGCGCTCGTGTGTTAGCATGCACTGTTTGGAAATGATGCCCTTTGAGGTTTGGATGTTCTGACTCCTCCAGATGAGACGGGATAATGGAATGTCATGCTGTCAGCTTCGAGCCTGATTAGGGAGTGTTTGTTATTTATTGATCGCCTTTCATGGCGAATTATCTATGCACAGGTCGGCGCTGGCGTTGTGTCTACGGGCCTTGGACAGGCCCCCGCCGGTTCGCCCCTGCCCTGGAAATCAATGCACGCAAATAAAATGGAATTAAAAAAAAAAAAAACCGGCAGACGGAAAAAGGCAAGCATCCCCAGTGTGGGCGCTGACACGCGCATATGTTAGCATTTGGGCTCGCTTAGCGTCCAATTATGCCGAATTCCTCGATGCCCCTTGTTTCTGCACGATTTCCATTATAATTGCTTTTAATGTGCCTTTAAGTGATTCTCTTTAGCATGAGACGCTGGAACGTCCATTCGGATTACGCAGCTGCCCAATCTGGGAGAGCCAGTCTCGCAAGATTCACAGGAAGTCATTATCAGTGAGGAGAAGGAAACGCAAATCACTCACGTGCTAGTAAAAGTGCCTCAGAGCTCCGGATTACAGAGCTGCGTTACATTTAATTCTGTCATAGTGCTGCTAAAAATGGTACAAACCACGACCTTGGTCCAGTTTCTAAAATAGTCTGAGGATGTATTTATGGTGCTGTGATGTGTGTATGTGTGTGTGTGTGTGTGGACTGAAGAAAGAGGGGGCTGTTACTTAGATAGCATCACCCTTTTACAAGAGGGCAGTAATTGTGGCGTTTTGTTGTTGTGCGAAGCGAGCACGACTTGCCTCCATCTTTCTGCCTCAGATTGCTTCCAGGCTTTCATTGTTCAGCCTTTTTCCAAGCTGCAGCGGCAACGCCGGGCACGAGGCTTCATCACGGCCGGCCTGACGGGTGCCGTCTCACCGAGCCCCGTATGCCCGCGCATCGACTTCCTGTCAGCACCTGGTGCTTATTGTTTGGGAGTTTGATTAAAACGAAGGCAACGCAATTACTCGGGCCTGAGGGAAACGAGAGCGTGGCTCATGGCGAAAATCAGGACGAATGCCACAAAAACAAGCTTCGAAATGTATTCACTATACATGTGGAACCGCTCACATCAGCCAGTTTTATCTCTGTACCCAAAACACACTGTTTGCCACTAACACTCACATTAA
Organism: Ancistrus triradiatus; assembly: GCA_025084515.1. NCBI lineage: Eukaryota > Metazoa > Chordata > Actinopteri > Siluriformes > Loricariidae > Ancistrus > Ancistrus triradiatus. The sequence goes on along the minus strand of JAJAGP010002137.1, from coordinate 8,378 downwards.
CAAGTCGAGTAAAATGTGTTCACTCTGGGGGAAAAAAATCCTCCACAAGAAGTATAGAAGGCTTGGAAATGTCAGGAGAGTGCTTGTGTGTGTCCACCATGACTGTTCTAGTAAAGTATAAACATATATTATAATACACTCACTCACTCACACACACACTCACTCACTCACTAACAGGGTGCAAGATGGGAACCACCTCCAACAGGGCGCCAATCGTACTTACACTGGGACGCTGTAGAGAAGTCAGTGGCGGGACCAAAGAGGAGACCCGGAGCAAAATTCCACACAGGCAGCAGTTGAGCCCCATACAACAGTGACGGCAGCGCTGACCACCCTGCCACCATGGCTCCCCATAAAAATACACACCGACATTAAACCGAAGACGTGAAACTGTAGGCTTTTCTAAAAATCTTCATTTCTTTTATTCAGTAAGAAAACATCATTATTATCAAGAACTAAATTGACTGAAAGAGCAGGTGAGAAAATAGAAAAACTAACCAAATCAAATGTAAACAGAACCTACCAGCTAAAATGAATGAATCTAAAAAATAAAACAAAACAGCTTCGTATACATCTGTGCTGAATGGGACACTTTCCTAGCTCTAGAAATAATGTCATTATTGTACTAATCTATCATATGTTTATTATTCTTAGTCAGATTAAATGAAATACATTACTAAACAAATAAAATGACTAAATTAAAAATATTTAAAAGGGTAATATATATAATTAAAAGCTGAGGAAGTGACATACAAAATCTTTTTATAAGTAATTAATGCTTAAAAGGTTTATCTATCTATCTATCTATCTATCTATCTATACATATATATATATATATATATATATATATATATATATATACATATATATACACACAC
>JAJAGP010002137.1:0-2500 GCA_025084515.1 Ancistrus triradiatus | reverse complement strand
GGGACTAGTGCCAGTCCTCAGCACAGACGTAAGCTTGCCCTGGATGGATCATCAGTCTGTCACAGGGCTGGCAGGGGATGATCCCTGACTGGCTTCTTATCCCTCATACAAAACCAGTCATGCCTATATGTGACACCAGACCCAGCCAGAAGGTATTGTCAAGACTCAAACCCAAACCCCTCTAGTAGTGGGGTGGTGTATTTGATGGTTGTGCCACCAGTAATGGTGCCTTACAACATTCAAAAACCAATTTAAATTTGTTTCCTGAAGACATGTCATTTGACCACGGGCATCACAATGGCGCAGCATCATCCATAGACCCTGGGTTCGAGTTCTTGCTGCCTGTTTAGAGTTTGCATATTCTCTACGTGTCTGTGCAAGTTTCCTCTGTGATCTCAAGTTTCCTCCCACATTCCAAAGACGTGTTAGTCAACCGGTATCTAGCATCCCAGTGTAAATGCATGTGCCCTGCGATGGACTGGTGCCCTGTCTAGGGTTGGTTTCATGTCTGGTGCTCTCAGTTAGGTCCTGCCCCTCTGTGACACAGAACTGGATTGAGCTGGTATGGAATGTTACTTAGTCAGTGAAATCCCTAAAACCCAGTGGTTCCCAAAGTGGGGGAAGTTCCCCTAGTGGGGTGCAGAGCTTTTGCAGGGGGGCAGCAAAGGGCAAAGGAATGGGGCATGTTTGAGCACTTTTAGCATGATAGTGCTGACTGCTGTTACACAGTAAAAATTGAATTCCCCATAAGAAGTTATGTAAATAGGATGAATCAGTTCCTGACCCCCAGTTCCTGTTTTTTCACTCACCATTAATGAATTATATTTTTATGGAATTAATGATTAAAAGCGTGAATAAAGCAAAGGAATATATTACAATAATAATAATCAATAAATACATGACATAATTGAAATATAAAGACATGAAACAAGTGAAAATAAAGTGAAACAACTGAGGGTATGTCTGAACTCGCACGTGCATCGTGGTTGGTACAAACAAGGGTTGAAGATACTGTGTGTGCAAAAGTTTTGGCACCTTCCCTGATGCCTCTTTTAAACTACACTGATTTGAAGTACAGCATTTAAGAAACCCTTAATCCGTTGAGTGAAAGTCTGAGGAAAAAACTTCTTCAATCCCTTTCTCATTCCAAAGCTGTGAGATTAGTAACACAGTTCAACAAGTCGTGAAATGGCTTTGGAGGAAATATTCAATCACTGTCAAATTATATTCTTATGAACCGCCACTCTGGCGGCATCGCCACTTCATAGCTTAGCGTGCCTAAGACGTTACCTACTGCAGGCTTGGCCAGTGAAGCCAGGTCACAGTCGCCGGGGCATCCAGAGGACATCCAGAGGGGGGGTTTGCTCGAGCAGGGTAAATGGACTAAAAGGGTTTTAACGACGTGCCTGGACTCGAGTTCCCATAATGACAGGTCAGATTAATTAGGCTTGCGACGGAGTCATAATTATCCATACGGTCTCCATGATCCTCCACTTGTGAATCAATAATGGCGCATTTCATCATGGACATACATATTACATTTCTTTGCACCTCTTTCTGGAAATGCAGCCTCACTTACGAGACCCACTTTTGGCCAAAAGCAGAATCAGTGAGGTATCAGTGTCTGACAAATTTAAAATTAAGCTGGATAAAGGAACCCACACTTTGGATTTGTTTCCTCTCATGATTAGTTCTACTGTTTTAACCCATTTAACCCTGCAGGTCACTGGTCTCATTTGGTTCTTTAAGGTTCTGGTTGGTGTTGGTTTTTGTTTGGTGTTGATAGAGTAGGTAGAAACAGAGATAGAAGATACAATGATTTGTTTTGATTGTTAAACTGGCACAGCTTATAGTGTCTTAAAGAAATCCTCTTAAATAGGTGCTTTTTCTTAACTTCATTCTTAAGGAAAAGTTACAAAAATTACAGTGGGGCAAAAAAGTATTTAGTCAGCCACTGATTGTGCAAGTTCTCCTACTTAGAAAGATGAGAGAGGTCTGTAATCTTCATCATACACTTCAACTATGAGAGGCAAACTGCGAGAAAAAAAAGCCAGGAAATCATATTATAGGATTTTTAAAGAATTTAATTGTAAATCATGGTGAAAAATAAGTATTTGGTCAATAAACTTGGTTCAGCTCAATACTTTGTAACATAACCTTTGTTGGCATAGACAGAGGTCAAACGTTTCCTGTAAGTCTTCACCAGGTTTGCACACACTGTAGCTGGTATTTTGGCCCATTCCTCCATGCAGATCTCCTCTAGAGCAGTGATGTTTTGGGGCAACATGGATTTTCAACTCCCTCCACACATTTTCTATGGGGTTGAGGTCTGGAGACTGGCTAGGCCACTCCAGGACCTTGAAATGCTTTTTATGGAGCCACTCCTTCGTTGCCCGTGCGGTGTGTTTGGGATCATTGTCATGCTGGAAGACCCAGCCACATTCCATCTTCAATGCTCTCACTGATGGAAGGAGGTTTTGGCTTAAAATCTCATGATACG